>JAPKID020005487.1:0-11099 GCA_026931265.2 Tropidonophis doriae | reverse complement strand
ATGACTGCCAAGCCATGCCCACAAAATAGGCCACACCTACAGAGTAGGTTCTAAAAAATTTGAAACCCACCACTGGTGTGTTGAGAAAAATTATATTTAATTAATGATGTTCATTTCATATGGTGTACATAGACATCATATAATTTCATCCAAATTAATGTTAGCATTTAGAGCAAGGATAGGCAACTTTATGAAATGAAGGTGGTCACCTCAGGAGAAAAAAAATAATTTAACTTCATCCAATGATATGTAACTTAAATTAAATTTAAATGTGGTTAATATAATTCCTCTTCAGCCATCTATTTAAACCTTTTTTCCCCTGTATAGTTCCATTAAAGATGACAGTTTGGAGAGACTCCAAGGATTATACCCCACGGCTTTGATGTGAGAAGAAAATCTAAAACAGCACTAGGAGGAATGTAAATTCAGAATTGCAAGATTCTGTTAATGTAACCTTACAATAAAGGAAAATTCATCTGGGTGCACTTCTGTCTGAACTATCTTGCAAGGCTGACCTCAATCTTGCAAATGTGAAAGTACATTTCTCCCCATCACCTTTAAACCTCAAAGAAACTAGAGAAGATTCTTTCTGAGACATTTGCTATGTCTCCAGCCTTACTGTGGATTAAGCTTCCTCTTACCCAACAGTTGTCATGACTTCCCCGTCTCCGAAGGTCATTCTCACATGTCATTACAGATGCAAAGTTTGCTGATCCATCTTCAGACTTCCCACTACATATAAATACACACGTGTAAAATGTTCTGAAAGCTTCAAATTGTTTTTCGTTGTCATCATTGTTTTGGCAATTAATCCTCTCTGGATTATTCCAATTTATCCCATAATGATTTCGCATGGATATTGAAATGAAAGGTAGAATTCCAGTTGCAGAATTTAAAGATTCCAAAAACCCAGTGATCCTGAACACTTTGGAACTGCTGACCTTTACTGTGGAACTGAAGTTGAAATGGCCTAAGCTTTTGATGCTGGAAGGCTTGAACTTACCTTCCCTGAGTTACCTTACCTTTGTAGGTTTCTGGCCACCATGAGATAACACACATAATAACTGGTGTACTAACAGTAGAGTTGCTTATACACACTGTTCTGCAGACTTGGAATTCTCAACTGTCATTTGTCGGCCATTTTATCTGCCTGGAGAGATTTCTGTTAAAGTTGTCACTGCTGTCTGTATTCCACCTGATGCAAATGTTAGCACAACACTCAAACCAATTTTATTATATATATATATATTTTAAAAAATTTATTACAATGACAATAAAGATTATGATTATGATTATTATGATTATGAAGAGAAATACAGAGGGCAACAAGAAAACAAGAGAGTATTTTAAATAGAGTTTTGTAGGCCTCAGTTTTCTTTTTTCCCCTGGAAAGCCAGTAAGAAGCAGGCCAACTTGAGCTCTGTCAGGAGGCTGTTTCAAACCACAAGCCCAGTTTCTCATTGAAAACACTGAAAATATGGGACATTAACTAGTTTGTTCCTAGATATTCTAACAGGTCAGGGTGATCCTAGTTTGTGCTGGAAGTTGTGTAGGGATGAAGAGATAAAGTCCTGAGGATATAGCAAAAATAAGAGATGTTGCCAAGCAATAAATACAATAGGTACAAAATTGGATTTTAGAAAAACAAAACATTCATTTGTTGTTTTTGCTATTCCCCAAAGAAATTACATGAATGCTTTAGTTATGCATGTTTGGTGTGTATTAATAATTAAAAATTCATTTTAATTTTGTGAGATTACTGTCTATGTGTAATTGGAGCATCCTTTATACAATGTACTTTGGCTACTGTTTGAAGATCTCTTACTGAGTCTTTATTTAACATTTATTTATTTACTGCAATCCCAAAAGACATCTGAGTGGTTTAAAAACGCTTTTACAACAACGAGGTTACAAAACAATCAAGCCGCATAATTGTAACAAAATTATGAGCCTGCATTAGGAGGTGATTTAAAATTTGAAGCATGTTTCTGAACATATCTGTTCATGACAGCAAAACCTGGCAAAATGATATTATTCTGGATTTCTGGTAAAAAAAAATGTTTGTTTGGACTAAAGATTTTAAAAAAGAATCCTGCTGAGAGCAGATTTGTTCTTTTTCAAAGATAGTGTATTTATACCATTAAAAATGCTATCAGGAGGGGGAAAAGAAATCCAGTTCATTTTTTAAAAAAGATGGCTGGGCCTCTTACATCTTTTTTCTTTTTCTACTAAAATGTAGAAACATTTCCCACATGGTCATGAAATGCTGCAAAGGAAGAGCAATGTCTGCAAATATGACATTTATCAATATCACTTAGACTTATATGTTGCTCCCTGGTGCTTTAACAGCCGTCTCTAAGCACTTTACAAAGTCAGTGTATTGCCTCCAACAATCTGGATCCTCATTTTACTGACCTTGGGAGGATGGAAGGCTGAGTCAACCTTAAGCCAGTAGGGATCAAACTGCTGGCTGTGTGCAGAGTTAGCCTGCAATACTGCAGTCTAACCACTGTGCCACCTCAGCTCTTTACAGACACAGTGGCCTAAACCTTGAACTGGACTCACTCAGATTAAGATGAAATATTATCTTCAAATTTAAGGATCAGATGATTTCCAAGTCAATCTATAAAGATTCTGTAAGGTTTCCTAAAAATGCCCTAATTGGTTCACGAGTATTGAGCCACGTTTCAATACAAAACTAGTCATTTATTAGGAGACAGAACTAAACAGAAAGAGTAGAGAGGAAAAAGGGAAAAAGGGAAAAGGGGATCCCAAAAAGAAATTAGCCTAAAATAAAGAGAGAAACAATAGGAAGTGGAAAAGAAAAATTATGGGAAGAGCCATCCAAACTATCTATTGAAAAGTGATAGAAAAAGTCAGGAGAAAAGATATAAGACATACAAAAAGAAGAAAAAGAGAGGGAAAATCTAGGAACAGGGGACTAGTAAACTGAAAAGAAACATTTTAATCTTGGCAATAGTATATATCTAATTAATATGTAATAAACTATACTAATACTTTTAAGTGTGCAAATTAATTAAGCTAAATGCTTATTACATAAAAAATTGAATTTGAAGAGACATGTTATTTACAGTAAACAAATGGAAAGGGAATGATAAATTTGTTTTTATCTTTAAAGGGAAGAAAAAAAGCACACTGTTTATGTATATAATAAACACTATAAGTCAGAAAATATGAGAAGAAAAGAAATGAGGCTAAAACTGGAAATGGAAATATAATGTGAAATGAATTATGTATATGTGAAATGTTAAAGGGGGGAAACCGTACAATACTCTGTCTACAAAAGAATTTTAATTATGTAACAAAAAATAAATAAATAAACTTTGTTTGAAAGAGACTGAGCCAAGCATGGATACGGTTTGAATATTAAAGTAAATGTTCAAGATGAAGTTTGTTAAGTTGGTCATACGAAGGCAATGAATTGGACTGAAATACAAAACAATAAATGAAAAAGGAATGGATTGAGAGGAAGGAAGACTTAAAAGTCATGATTGGAATGCAACCGAAGCCCTGAAAAAGAGTTAAGTATGAAGCTTGTAGAAAAGGCTTTTTTATGAGATAGTATATAGGCAGGGTAGAAACAAGATTAGTTTACAACTGCTTCTTTTTTCAAACTGCAATTTTAAGATGTATGGATTTCAACTTTCAAAACATTCCAGTCAAAGTTTAGAATTTAGGAAAGAGATAAGAGTTTGGTTCAACATATGTGTGTGAACTTGCTGTGTATGGAATGGAATGGAATTTCCCCAAAGAGACTAAAATTTGAAATACCTATAGGCTGAAGCCAGATTGGCCTATGGAGCCTTATGGGCTTGAAATAGAATGAAAATTTTGATAGGATTTATTGCAATGCACCTTTAAAACAAAGGGACTCCTCATAACTCAATCATACCATCTTCTAAAACCAGTTCTTCAAATTTATAATGGAAAAAAAACAAGAGAAAGGAGAATGGAAAACATACAGAATCTACTATCTTGGTAACCATTAAATATGCCACCTCATACCACTCACTTTCCCTTCCTTTGACATTTTTGTATTTTGTGCATTCAATCATTCTAGTCCCCCGTAAAAAGGAGATCAATGTAATTTACAGATACAGTAGTTTAAACATCATATTTGCAGTTAAAAAGTAGCAGACAACCCTGTGACCCACTGTGTCATCCTTTGAGACGAAAGTAGTACCGTCTGATGTGACCAGAATGAACACTAAATTTTAGACTGAGGATATTTTTTCTTCCCAGTGCAAGATGGCTCATGATCAGCGAAGAAGAGCATATGCTATAAATAGAAAAATAATTATAGTGGCATATGAACTTCAAAAATAAGTTGACTTATCTAAATTCTATTTACTTGCCTAAATTGTTAAATAGAATTGACCACAGATGGGCAAAAAAAAAAAATAGTGGAAGCAGGAGAGATTTCCAACTTTCTGGAAGTTTTTCTGGCACAGTGGATAGAATGCAATATTGAAGGATAATTCTGCTGACGACTAGAAGTTCAATCCTGACTGGCTGAAGGTAGACTTGTTCGATCTTTCCAAGGATAGTAAAATGAGGACCGAGATTGTTGAGAGCAATATGCTGACTCTGTAAGCCACTCAGAGAGGACTGTTAAGCACGATGAAGAATTACATATTTTTGGAAATATTAAAAAAGGCAGAATATTATATTTCCCTAAATGAGAAAAGGAGAAACATGTTTTAGAGGCAGAAAGCAGCACCCAAATCTTTCTTACTAGCCCACAGCCAATACCAGCACTTAAGAGATAAGGGCTTATTGAAAGAAGAAGACAAGTATCTAGATAGCTCTATTCATAAACAAAGCAAATACTGCAGGCAGAAATCCATTCAAGACAGGATATTTTGAAACTCCTTGGCAGAAGGGTAGGATTATAAAGCAGCCCCTCAACCAAGATCCAACACAGGATGAAAACCATTAGCCACAATAGGAATTGACCAACATCCTTTCAGAGCACAAGCCCCTTCATTGCACCACTCCCAGAACAGTTAAAAGTGCAAAATCACAGAACCCTATAAAAATCCATCCACTCATTCAACCATTTGTTCAGCTGACCCAGAATGGCACACTTTCTTTGTGGTTCTGTTCAATAAACTAGCTTTACAATCACCCATCCATGTTTTCTTTCCTCAGCTTCTTTCTCACAGCTTGGAACTGAACTAGATGGGTTTTCCTTCCAACAAGGGGTAAAGGGCTAGCAACTCCCATATTTTTCGAACTATAAGATGCACCAGTGTATAAGACGCACCAAGATTTTGAAGAAGTAACTAAGAAAAAAAAGTGTTTGTGCTCCCCAGCCCCCAGGAGCCCTCTGTAGACTTCAGCAGGGCTGGGGAAGGCAAAAATGCCCCCATTTGTGCAAAAAATGTGTAAAAAATGGCTTGTTTTTTGCAAAAAAACCAGAGGCATTTTTGCCTTCCCCCAGCCCAATGGGATGTGGGGGCCGAGCTTTGGGAGGCCAAAAATGGCTGTATTTTTGCCAACATTTCCATGCTCTTTTAGGGGAAGGAAAGGTGCATCTTATACTCCGAAAAATACAGTAAGTAGTTGGGAATATTCAGCCAAGCATCATCAAGTCTTAAAAATTAGAAGTCATCTGAAAATCAGGTTAGGTCAGGTCTTGCAGACTTCTTCAGATTGAACTAACCAAGCTGTAAAGTAAGTGATTATGAATTTGATCAATGTTGCCTTCAGAATGTTTAGCCCCTGCTTCAATGAACTATTAAATATTCTATATGATTTCTAGCTTAGACAGATCCCAGAAGGCCACTCAGCAAAGCTCCACTGGTTGATGAGAGACGAGGCAATGGCAGAAGAGAAAAAAATATTTTTGCCTCTCTCACCTTCACCAACTAAGCTTATTAATACACTCTCAGTAGACTTCAATCAAAGTTGAGATGAAACATCCCTCATCTGCATTCCAGTAATCTCTCAACTTGCTTCATAGCCTTTAACTGAATTGTCTGCGAAAGATGTGTCAGTAACATCCATGAGAAAAAGCTGAGAAGATCATTCAAAGCCATACCACAAACGGTTTGATTTGCAAGCCATTTACAACTCACTGTAAAACTGACTTTCCTTTCCTCCACTTTATCCTCTTTAATTGAATTTGCAAACACTTTTCAAGAGCTTGTTACCGCTGGCTGGCTAAGTGTGAAATGACAGCTGGAAGGTGATGGAGTATAATAGGTGGTTAGTCTCTCCAATACAACCCAAGGGAAACATACCGGACTGCCTTTTCCACCTAATACAGAGGCAGGGGAAAGCAGAAAAATTCTGGTCTTCCAAATGCAAAGCAATATTTTTGGGCTCCTTGCATGACAGCAATGATGTTTTGCATCTGCTGCCATATAATTGATTTCCTAAATGGGATTTTATTATGCAAACTAATAAAGCAATATAATTTCAGCTGATGGAATTATATCCTGCAGCAAACATGAATTACAGCCTTATGTAGTGGACTTCAGCCTGAAAGGAATGCTAGGGAATGCTATCTGTTTGCAGGGAAGATTGCAATAGTACCATATTTTTCAGAGTATAAGATGTACCTTTTCCTCCTCAAAAAGAGAGTGAAAATATGGGTGGGTCTTATAGACTGAATACCACATTTTTGGCTTCCTGATACCCTGTCCCCTTCGCAAAAATGGGGATGCATAGATGTTAGGAGGTTTCCAAAGTGTTCCTGGGTGCTGGGGAAGGCAAAAATGAGGGGACAATGGGCCATTTTTGCTCATTTGAGGGAGGGCAGCCCCCAGGAACACTTTATAAGCCTCCTAAAGGCTATGTGTGGCTTTTTTTGACAAAAAATGGGCCCATTTTCACAAAAACCAGGCCATTTTTGGGAGGTCTGCACAGTGCAAAAACATTTTTTTTTAAATTTTCCTCTTCAAAATCTTGGTACATCTTATACTCCGAAAAATATGGTAGCTTTTAGTAAGACAGGCTTTGCATGAAAAAGAATGTCACGTTCTACCCCAAGAAAAAAACAACAACATCTCAATAGGCTATAACAGGGCTTGGAAAGATCGCCTTGTGTTTGCAGAAATCTATTGTCTGTAAGAGTAGACACTAAAAATACTCAAGAAATCAATTGTCTGGCTCAAAGTAAGGCAGCTACAAACTTGTACATTAGCGATCTCTCACATTAAATCTGTGTTTTCCATAGCTACCAATTTCATAGCCATCAAGGAGTTGGATGCTTTGGCCAAGCATTCGTGTTTTTCTAAAATGAAATTCCATTTCTGTCTCTGCAGGAATGCTTGCTTCAGTTCATTATCTTGAAGATTAACTCAGCCACCAAAGTCTTAACTCAAGAACGCTTATTGTTACTTCAATAGCACTTACCTACCTTTAGGAAAAAAAGTCTAGAATATCTACAAGAAGCTCTATTAGAGCAACAGCGTATTTATAAAAAATTGCCCCTGTAATACATAAACTACAGTTTGGAGAATAGCTGAACTACCCGTATTTTTCAGAGTATAAGACGCACCTTTTCCCAAAAAAAGAGGGTGAAAATCTGGGTATGTCTTATACATTGAATACAGTATTTTTGGCCTACTGACACCCCACCCCCTTTGCAAAAATGGATGTGCAGAGGGCTTAGGAGGCTTGCAAAGTGCTCCTGGGGAATAGGGAGGGCATAAATGAGCAAAAAATGGGACATTTTTTCCACCCACCTCCCATCCCCCAGCTGCTAGGAGCACTCTTCAAGCCTCCCAAAGCCTCTGCATGCCTTTTATTTGGAAAAAATGGCCCATTTTTGTGAAAAACAGGTCATTTTTTGCTTGTTTTTGTCATTCCCCCCCAGGCCCCAGGAGCACTCTACAAGCCCTCCAAAACTTTGCAAAAAATGAGGCCTGCAGAGGGTTGGGGGGCCCCTGCAGAGTGCAAAAACTTTTTTTAAAATTTACCTCTTCAAAATCATGGTGCGTCTTATACTCCGGTGCATCTTTTGTCCAAAAAGGATGAATACACACAATTGTCAGCACACAATTAAATTATTAGCACTATGTTTCCAATATACCTGTAAAAATATCCATACAATATTAAACAAATTTTAATAGAAGGTCAAGGTTTTCTCAAGGCCATTGGTTATTCCCTGTGATTAATATCCCTCAGAGTAACCTTCTGTGTCCATTTTGAAGAGTAGCATTATCATGCTAATCTGATTTGTTATGGTCCACAGGCCTGATAACTTTATTATGATCAAAAAATAAATCATAGTCATGGCTACCAACATTGAGGCATCTTCACTGAATAGTCCGAATCTACAAAACCACAAAGCACTTTGCTTTATTTTGGACAAAGACTTGCAATAGATTTATGAGTTATCATCCCTTCAGTCTGACATAATTGCAATGTGGGTTGCTCCAGCCATTCACTTGGGCCCCAAGCAATTTGTCCTGGGACCTCGGCACCTCACCTGAAGTGTGTGACTCATGAGGAAGGAGCAACCAATAAGATTTCACTCCAGCTGTGCATACTCAGCAGAGAGAATATAAGTCTCACAGGAAAATGGCTCCTGTGCTAAAAGCAACTCCAGCATCTGGCTTGTGATGCTTGGTATCTAGTTATTTACAGTCCTGGATAAGTGACAAACCATGATCTTGCCTTGCCCTTGATTTGGCATCATAAATCTTTGGTTTGACTTTGGACTGCTTGACCTCAAACTTTGCCTTGTCCAGCTAAATTATTTTCTACAATTAATTGTTTCCCACTGCTTTGCTGTTAGGATTTGCAGAAGAAGACAGGAATCGGATATGGCTAGTTTAGTGAAAAGAAGGACTGAGGTGGCATGATAGCAGTGTTCCAATATTTGAGGTGGTGTCACAAAGAAGAAGGAGTCAAGCTATTTTCCAAAACACCAGAAGGCAAGAGAAGAAATAGTGGATGGAAGCTAAACAATTAGAGAAGCAACCTAGAACTAAGGCGAAATTTCCTGAGAACAATTAGCCAGTGAAAAAGCTTGCCTTCAGACATTGTGAGTGCTCCATTACTGGAGGCCTTTAAGAAGAGACTGGACAGCCATCTATCTGAAATGGTATAGAGTCTCTTGCTTGAGCAGGTGTTGGACTAGAAGACCAAAGTGTCCTTCCAACTCTGTTATTCTGTTATTAAACTCTTCCCATTAACATGCCTAGGAACTGTATCTGACTTCTGAAGACATGCTAAAATAGCCATGATATGAAAGTATTCCTCTCTTAACAATGGCAATCAGGATAAGAATTTCTTTCACTAAGGAATGTAGCCTTAAAGTGTAATATTGATGATTGCATTGCTAACGATAACAATCCCTTCAGGGCCCACTGCTATCAATAAGCAAAGTTTGCAAGTTATTAAGCAAGGATCTCTTAAGCAGCTTCCTGCTGGCTTTCCACAAAAGTCAATGGGGAAGCCAGCAGGAATTTGTAAGTTCAAGCAAGCCAGAAAGTAGATATGTGACTGCAGATGGGTGAGAAAGTGTTTCCTACTGTCATAAATAGGGAGTATTGCTGACATGTTAACTGTTTTAGAAGGTACTCACCCATTTTTTGTCACTGTCTGGTCTAGAACTGAAATGTAATGGTCCAGCGATCAAAAGTTCTTATCTTAATTCCAATAGACTTTTAGAAAATGATGATTTTAATAAAAATAGATAAGTAGAAAGCATATTGCAAAGTTAACCAATGACATTTAGCTTTCCATTAACAGATTAACAGAGTTGGAAGAGATCTTGTAGGTCACCTAGTCCAACCCCCCACCCGAGCAGGAGACCTTCCACCATTTTTGACAAATGGCAGTCCAATCTCTTCTTGAAAGCTTCCAGTGATGAAGCTCCCACAATTTCCAAAGGCAAGCTGTTCCATTGGTTGATTGTTCTCACTGTCAGAAAGTTTCTTCTTATTCCTAGGTTGAATCTCTCCTTAATCAGTTTCCATCCATTATTCCTTGCCTGGCCTTCAGGTGCTTTGGAAAATAGGTTGACCCCCTCCTCTCTGTGACAGCCCTTCAAATACTGGAACACTACTATCATGTCTCCCCTGGTCCTTCTCTTCACTAGACTAATCATGCCCAGTTCCTGCAACCGTTCTTCACAAGTTTTAGTCTCTAGTCTCCTAATCATCCTGGTTGCTCTTCTCTGCACTCTTTCTATAGTCTCAACATCTTATTATAGTGTGGTGACCAAAACTGGATGCTGTATTCTAGGTATGATTTTACTAAGACTTTATAGAATGGTATTAGTACCTCACTTGATCTTGATTCATCTTTCTTTGCAGAAAGGTTGGCAAATAAACTAGCCTCCATTAAACTTGTGCACAGTAGCTACTCTTTGCCTTCAAGCATTACCTTATCAGACTATCATATCCGGGACTGGTCTCAATATGACCTCTGCTATGGAAAATCAAGTCTTGGTAGAAAGCCCTTTTGCACATGTACAGGAGCTCCTTTCACTGCCTGGATCAAAGTAGGGCAGCTGTTCTAATTCAGCACTTCAAAGGCAAGCACTCCTTTAGTTTCAAGTGGCCATTCAGTAAGAGTGTTGCCAAAACCGCTGTGCTCCTTTGAAGCTCTGCATGATTCCTATATCTGCTCTGAATATAGATACCCAGCAATCAGCAAATACAAGTATCTTCACGTCCGTCCGTCCCCCCTCAAACATGTGAAAGCCTTCAGAGGTTCAGCACTGATGTGATTTACCTCGGTACTTCACAGAAAGTGCTGCAGACAATGGGCTCCGCCTTGTGAAAACATCGAGGCATGGCGAGTGGTTTCAGTGCATACACCGTGCCTACCCACAGATCACTGAACCGCAGAGAAGTAGCTGAAGCAAAGCAGCAGGGCACTTCAGATGTGCCATGTCAATACCCAGCGGTGCTTTTCCATGGGGGGATGCAATGAATCATCTCCAAATTAAATCGCCCCAGGAAAGCTTTGCACGAACCTCCTCCATAGGACATTTTTAACATTCTTTTTGGAGGTTTCAAAGGCAAAAAGCTTGTGCGTACTGCAGTGGAGGGAAGGAAGAGTGGTGCACAAAAACATTTTTTTAAAGATGGGTGAGCTAGCAATGGGGTTGGAAA
>JAPKID020005486.1:0-11100 GCA_026931265.2 Tropidonophis doriae | reverse complement strand
GAGGGAGGGAGGGAGGGAGGGAGGGAAGAAGGAAGTTATTTTTGCTTTTCTATTAGTTTTCTCTTTCCCTCCCTCCCCATCCAATTTCTGCTTCATTCCAGTTCTGCTATTTGGATGGAAAATAATTCATTCCAAGGTGGATTTTATTGATAACAAAGAAAGAGTTAAGCACCTCAATATAGCTTAGAAGTGCTTCATTGGCCTCATTGTTCCAAAAATTTGTCGGTTCTGCTTGTGTAATATTTTGTCTATTGCAAAATTTAAAGGAAATCAACTTTGGCATTAACAGATTACCCAATCAATTTTTGTATTCACTACAGCCTAGATTAACATTCCATTCATAATAGATTGGTTAAACTATGTATGCAATAATGACCAGGTATTTGTTAACATTTTAATCTGCTGTAATTGATTGTTTTCTGATGCAGTTTTTTAAATATTTGTTTCTTGCAGGCTTGTCCAATCTTTCCCACAACCCCTTGAGACCAAGCCATTACTCAGCCAGCGGGAATCTGCTCCAGCAGGAAATTTACAGCAACACAATGATAGGCGTCCAATGAGTGATACCTTTGCTGACAGTTGGAATGACAGCTCTCACTATGATAACACAGGATTTGTGGCCGAGGAGAACACAGTGGAGAATCCTAGCACTAATCCTCTCTTAAGCTCCAAATCAAGAAGCACATCTGCTCATGGACGCAGGCCTTTAATTAGGCAAGACAGGATAGTTGGTATTCCCCTAGAACTTGAGCAACCCACTATCCGAAATACCCCTGACTCAGAAGTGCCTCCATCAAACCCTTGGCAGAACTGGACAAGAACACCCAGCCCCTTTGAAGATAGGACAGCTTTCCCTTCTAAGCTGGAGATCACCCCTAGTAGTAGCCCTTTACCTGAAAGGAAAGACCTTGTTAAAGACTCGTCTGAAATATCTAGTACTTTTTCTCCAGGTACACCATGGGAATATCATGATTCTAATACTAACAGAAGTCTCAGCAATGTCTTTTCACACATTCACTGTCGCCCAGAGCTTTCTAAAAATATTATTTCCATCAGCAAAAGTACAGAGAGGCTTTCTCCAATGATGAGAGATTTAAAAACAAGCCGGTTTAAGAAATCACAAAGTATAGATGAGATAGATATTGGTGCATATAAAGTTTATAACATACCACTAGAGAACTATGCAGCTACTACTGATAATGCAGGGATACATGACAGACAAGATAAGATGTTGGGGCCAGAACATGGAATGTCTAGTATGTCCCGTAGCCAGTCTGTGCCAATGCTTGATGATGAACTGCTGACTTATGGAAGTGTAAAGGTCCAACAACAGCAGAAGCCCTCTGTGACTAAAAAAGTATACCAGTTTGACCAAAGTTTTAATCCTCAAGGATCAGTAGAAGTGAAAGCTGAAAAGAGACTACCGCCCCCTTTCCAACATACTCCAGAATACATTCCCCAACAGACAAAAAATGTTTCTAAGGATTTGGTTAGTCCCAGAGCCTACCGAGGATATCCACCCATGGAACACATGTTTTCCTTCTCACAGCCTTCTGTTAATGAAGAGACTGTCAATACCCAGTTGACAAGTCAGGGATCAAGGGCTGGATTTTTAAGAAGAGCAGATTCATTGGCCAGCTCCACTGAAATGTCCATGTACAGAAGAGTCAGTGAGCCTCATGAAATGCCTCAAAGCGATAGGTATAACAGACATCAGTATAGAGGAGCTATGGAACGCCAAAGCAGCATTTCAGTGTCTGAATCCCAGTTTCTCAAAAGAAATGGCAGGTATGAAGATGAACACCCTTCATATCAAGAAGTGAAAACCCAGTCTGGAAGCTTCCCTGTTAAAAATTTAACACAAAGGAGGCCTTTGTCTGCAAGGAGCTACAGTACAGAGAGTTATGGTACCTCCCAAACCAGGCCAGTTTCAGCTAGGCCAACAATGGCAGCTCTGTTGGAAAAAATACCGTCTGACTATAACTTGAGTAACTATGGTGAGAAGCCATCAGATAACCCTGATTTAAAGACAAGGCCTACTCCTGTGAAGGGCAATGAAAGCTGTGGTAAAATGCCTGCTGACTGGAGACAACAGCTACTTAGACATATAGAAGCTAGAAGGTTAGACAGGGTATGTCTGGCATTTCTTTGTAATTCATGACATGAGTTTTTTTTTTAAAATATTCAAAAATTTTGTTTGCAGTGATTAATATGCTATTTGTTAATATTATGAGCATTTCTCTGTTAAGAGAAATGTGTTTGCATTTCAGGAATTCTTGAAATGAGAATTGAGGAAAAACATCACTTATATTTTTAAAAAATATTTCAAATAATGCTTTAGTGATGATTTACTATATTTTTCAAGTTAAAATGTTTATCAAGACAGTACTAAACTGAGACACTATTTATATTCTATTTTTTCCATTACAAAGAGAAAATGACAGGATATATTTCAAACAAAAATGATGTATGGTTTATTAGTGGTCCAGAAAGATTTCGCTGAATAGGCACAATCCAAAGTTTCTGAAGGACATCCACTGAAACCCTCTAAAATACTGTGTTTTTTTGTGTTTATGAATAAGGCTCACTTTTGTTGCACAAGGATTGATGCCATTCAGTCATGGCAGATTAATTTGTTGATTTCTTTACCCAGAATAGAAGATCAATTACAGGAATTAATTACATGTTGATGTTCTGATACCTAAGCCTTAAACTAATGTATTTGAAAGTAAATTAACTGATTTAAGTTTAATTTACAGCACGTTTAGGTATAGTTATGAACTTTACTTAAGTAAAAAATCCTCAGAGTTGGCTAACTCCAAGTTACATTACAAATGAACATAAAAATGATGTTCTTCGGTAACAAATCTTATCTGGTAAATGTACAGATTCACTCAATGGAAGTTGGTGTTTAGAGTCATAATTAGGATAATTAGCAAGAAATAATTTAGAAGTCCTACATGCAGAGAAAGGAGCAATGTATCACATGTGGTTTTAGGATTTTCTCTGACTCTATTTTTCATAACTAACACAATCTGAACTTGTAATTTTAGCACAACACTTTTGCAGGGAAAATTTATCTCTTTCTTTTGCTGCTGTTTTCATTGTGAAATGAATTCATTATTCCCAGAACTACGAATTCCGTGCAAAATAGATGCCACTTATAACTCTTTATCCACTGAGAGTAAAAGCAATAGAGATTAGCAGTTTTCAGTAGGATAACCATTTGAAAGAATTTAAAAAAGTACAATTTCCACCTGAAATCATAACTTTATAATCATGTTTAAAAAGGGGGAATATCTCAAGTTGTCCTTGGAAAATTACACCGAACTACACTGAAAGAATTGCAGAACTGTTTTTGTCTTAAACTGCATTTTGTAGTTAAAGTGTAAAAAAATATTTAAATGTTCAAAAAAATGAGATTACACTTTAGCAAGAGCTAAATTAACCATCTGGTTATAACAACTAATACAGTCTTTTTTGTTCTCTGTTACGGCATATGTGGAAAGCAACTATATCATAGAGTTTATTTTTAGCTTATCTAGTTTTCATGGACAAAAGAAATATACACCGTTGTTTGTATAATCCTATGAGTGCAGAAATATAATGTTTTTGATTGTAATTTCAGTGCTAAATCATCAGAAAATGACAACTCAAAACCTGCATGGGTTTAACCTAGTTGAAAGTGTTTAAGAACTTACTAAACATTTAATCAAAGTGATTTAATGTCATTATCATTGAAATAGCCATATTGGAGAGTAGTTTAGAAAATGAAGCACTGATACCTTTACAGCGATTAAAAGTTTGGAAGTAGAAGTTTACAAAATCCAAACAGTCTCCCTTCACCTTCACTTTTCCATTCAGGATTATAAATGCATATTTCTAGAACTAACACAGAATTGGAACTTTCTGAAGGAAAATAATTTGAATGTGAGTGAATAGGAGCATAGAAGTGGAAAGTAATAGAATTGATAAGCTCATAAACAGTCACATGCTGTGGTCACCGCTCACTAGGATAACTATCTTGGGCTTTATATTGGCTCTCCTTGAAAAGCTACAACTGATACAAAATCAGCAGTCCGAACAAGGATGGACATCGTAATGTAGTTGGCAGACAACATTGCTTTTGAGAGCTGTGTTGGCTAGGTACAGTTCAAGGTATTGTCACCCTTAAGATGACTCCAGATCAAATTATGTAAGGAACAACCTTCTGTATTTATCTGCCTGTTATAATCAAACTGAATAGTCAAGTCCTGCCAGGCCCCATCTAATATGAGACTGTTATCTGATGGGATCTCAGAAATGGGCATCTTCAATTGCTGCTCCCATTATTTGGAATTCCCTCCTGTGGAATTCCTTTTTGTGCCTTCCATCCTGGGTTTCATGGACCTGATTGTTCCATATGGCACAGAAAAAAGATACATTGCGAGTGAAGGTTGGAATTTTGCAGGCACATAATTTTGTATAGTTACCTCTTATCATTTTGAAGGAATTGCCTTTTATTTTATGCTTATCTTGTTGGCAGCCCAGAGAGTTTGGGAATGAGCAGCATACCAACCCCCATCCACCCCTCATTAATGAATGAAGCAGTGGGAGACCTGTCAACACTTCTAAATAGCTCATGCATACTAATTTATTTATTTATTTATATCCTGCCTTTATTATTTTTACAAATAACTCAAGATGGCAAACATATCCAACATATCTTCCTCCTCCTATTTTCCCCATAACAAAAACTCTGTGAGGTAGGTTGGGCTGAGAAAAAGTGACTGGGCCAA
Organism: Tropidonophis doriae; assembly: GCA_026931265.2. Classification (NCBI taxonomy): domain Eukaryota; kingdom Metazoa; phylum Chordata; class Lepidosauria; order Squamata; family Natricidae; genus Tropidonophis; species Tropidonophis doriae. The sequence goes on along the minus strand of JAPKID020005486.1, from coordinate 6,322 downwards.
GGTCACCCAGCTGGCTTTCATGGCTAAGATGGGACTTGAACTAACATTTATTATAAGATTATAGAAACAGAACCTTGCAAGTCTGAATGTTCTTCGCTCTTCTCTATCTTATGAGAAATAGGAAGCACTTTGAGTGAGACATTTCCTCAGGTTACAGTTCTTCCCTAGACTCAAATTTCTTTCATCTGACCATTATTTTAGTTGGGTGTCTTCCTCCAGTCTTCAAAGTTATTCCTTCTATTCATTACACCAACAAAGAATTAAAATTATGTAAATGGATAAATATGATAAGTAAATATTGCAGTATTGATCACCTGTACCATTCATATTTTTATGGACATGGAGCTCTATCCTTTGATAGAACAGCTTCCCTCTGAGGTGAGAAGCCCCATCTGTACAGTATGTATATATTTATTCATTAGATTTTTATCCCACTTTTATTATTTTAAAAGTATTTCAAAGTAGTAAACATACCTAGTACTCCTCCAACTTCCTATTTTCCCACTACAATAACAGGTTGCTTAGGCTGAGAGAGAATAACTGGCCTGAAGTCACCCAGCTGGCTTTCATGCATAAATCAGGACTAGAACTCGCAGGCTCCTGGTTTCTAGGCCATTACTTTAACCTGATACAAAATTGGCTGTCATGTCACCTCATCACAAAAACGCTGTAGATAATGGTGCTATGATTTAAATTATATTTTTCATCACATTTGTTTTCCACATTAGTTGCCTGAAGTCTCTTGATCCTTTTTTAAAAGAAGAAATGTATGTGCTTAAATAAATGACTAAAATTTTAACCCACAATTAGTCAAATAAAGAAGTTGTTTTCCAATGCTCACATCAATTGCAATTTCACATAGGAGCATGGGAGACAAGGTGATTATTAGTGGAAAAATTATAACTCAAAGTAAATTCTCAAAAAAGTATGCTTCAATGATTCCTTATTCTGAACAACAAAGCTCATATTCTAATCCCTGGAGAAAGTGCATTAGTTTAGAGAACACAAAAAGGGAGCTCAGAAAGCAGAAAGAAAAACAAATATCATATTTCTTGAGGTTTGTTTTTGTTTTGTTTTGTTTTGCTACATGCTGCTAAAAGGCTCAGATCTAAGATTGACTGTCGATCCTAAATCTGAATGCTAGGGAAAAGAAAAGCAAGAAGAATTGGCTATTGCAAACTGAACATTATTCTTTGGTTAGTTTGTTTTATTTTTAGTTTAATGTGTGTGTGAATGAATATAATTTGGCATTTGTGTTTCTTTTAAAAAGAGATATTGCTATATAAATCTATCTACCTACCTACCTACCTACCTACCTATCTATCTATCTTTAGTCATAGATTGGGTTGTACTTCTCCCCTGAAGATTTGCAGCTCTTGGTCAATGAGTAGGTGGCAACTGTAGCCAAGAAGGCCTTGACACAGATTCATCTTGTTCATCAGTTGCCCTGAATTGGGAAACTCTGGATTGAGGTAGTCCTCAGCTTGCAGCGATTTATTCAGTGACAGTTCAAAGTTAAAACAGCACTGAAAAAAGTGACTTACAACCAGTTTTCATATAACCATTGCAGCATCTCCATGGTCACATAGTCGAAATTCAGGCACTTAACAACTGGCAAGTATTTATGAAAATTGCATTGACCTGAAGTCATGTGATCACCATTTGTAACCTTCCCAGCTGGCTTCCGACAAGCAAAGTCCATGTGGTCAGCCAGATTAACTAACAGCTACATGATTCACTTAACAACTACATGATTCACTTAACAACTGCAGTGATTTAATAACTGTGGCAACAAAACTTGTAAAATGGGGCACAACTCATTTAACAATGCCTTGCTTAACAACAGAAATTTTGGGCTCAATAATAGTTGTTAGTGGAGGACTACCTGTAATCCTACCCTAATTATTGCACAAATAGAGTAATCCAAAATGTTGGACATGGGACTGCCTCTACATACTTTAAATAAACAAAGACGTATGAATATAAATATGGAAACTTACAGCTGGTTCAGAATGCAGCAGTGCATGCAGAGATGAGCATACCTCTTTCCGGAGTTATACTGGCTACCAGTTGAACTGGCTTCAGAGATTGCCTAAGGACCCCAAGAAATATGCAGCTGCTTTAAAGAGCTGCCAATGCATGTTAGATAAGTACCTCCTCATGGTCCAAATCTCCTTTTCTTTTCAATATTACCTTTCCTAAGATAACACTAGCATATGATTGTGTTTTACAGTAGTTGTCTAGACAAGAATTCTGTTATGTATCAGCATTTCTATCACTATTTAGTATAGGTAGTCCTTGACTTATGTCTGGTTACTTAGCAACTGTTTGAAGTTATGACGGACCACACTATGATTACCTAAGATCCAGATTCAAAGTTACTACAGCTGCCACTCCAGTCATGTGACTGCAGTTCAAGCACTCTGCAACAGGCACTTTCAATGTTCACTTAACAACCTCAATGTTTGCTTAATGATTGCAGCAGTCACTTAATGACTCTGGTAGTCGCTTACCAATACTGCAGAAAAGTTTGTAAAGTCAGGTTGGCAATGTGAATTACCTAATTACCGACCAGCATGACTTATGACTGTGATGAACTCCATTATAACCATAATTAGAGGATTACCTGTATAGGAATATACTAAATCAGAATAATCTGTTTTGAGACCTAATAGGAATAGAGTAAGTCAGGATCTTTGTCCTTTTTCTAAGTTAGATTCTAGATAGTGTATAATGCATAATCTTGTGCCACTATATATTCATTATGATCGACATTGAAATAATATGCTGTACGTTCCAATATACAGCAGTAAGTTGAATAAAATCAGTGTTAAGATACAGCTTTTGATGGTCAAGTTTAATAAATGTTGTCTTGTGTTCTGTGTGAAATTCCCCTACAGGGATTATTGATATTTAGGAACTAATATGTCAGTTGCGAAAGTTTCAAATATCCAGCCACATCATGTTTTGGTGTAGCTTTTTCACAAACAAGTATTATTTTATTTGACTTTTTAAACATTTTTCACACACACACACACACACACACACACACACACACACATTTGGTGGTTCAAGCTCCTTTTTTTTACTCAAAGTGCTCTGGAGCTTCTGCATTTTCTTCCCAATTTATTTAGTTTCTGAGATGACGTATGGTATTTTATTGTAAAGAGGTAAATAAAGCATCTCAGTGTTTCCTTCCTCACAAAGTTAACTTGGTTTTGTATATTAACTATGATTTAGAGACCATTTGTATGAAGTTTGCTTTTTTATGTCAGTGTCTTTTTATGGTACTGTAACCATTTTATGTACAACTAGCACTGTGCTTCCGTCTTACAGTGCATGCATAAATAAGCTCCTTATTTCTTGGTATTGTTTGTTTGCTTTAATTGAGACTATGTGAAAATCATATATGTGCAAGTATTTTTTCTGAATAAGCATGTGTGTTCATATCTCGTCACGTGATTGTTATTTCCTCTACTCAGACTGCTGCTTATAAACACAACACTGTTAACCTTGGCATGCTGCGCTCTGGAGGTTTGTCAGCAATGCATGCGGGCAGAAGCATGACATTAAACTTGCAGACTAAATCTAAATTTGAAAACCAAATGCATCAAGAGCTACCTCTACCGAAAGTAAGTATGAGATAGCTTGCATATATCAAAGTCACATAATAAATACTCCTCCATACTCCTCTCTCTTTTTAGCTCATTTCTATTATTCATGCTTGTGGCCTAAAAGCGACCCCAAAAGCAAAGTTAAACCTAATTTAGCCATGTGACCTCTCTGCTTCTCCAAGTAATTTGGCTCACCGCATTTCGGTCATGCTGCTTTCTGCTCTTCTCCTGCAGACTGATGTACAGAACTCCGTATGTTAACCAGAAAGATCTAAGAGTTATGTTTCATGTTGTCAATGTTTAGAGATGTTAGGGGCGCTAGTACCATTCAGCTGCCTAATGTTACTACCAAAAGTTCATTACAAATTCATTTAATTTAAGATAGCATTTCAGGAATCAGAATCTATAGCTACTACGTTCCTGATTAAGACTAGCATATAACTTTAACTTAAGAGAAATGTCAGATGTATGTCCTGCTCACATCTTTTACTGTATTTGTGTGTTTCTGTATGTAAACTGTTGCAGAGTTAGCTATATGTTGTATCTAACCCCACATGTATTTAAAAATCCAGATGAGATATACCCCACAACATTTTACAGAAAGTTCTGAATGAAGTTCAAATTCATCCAGTCAGTTTCTTGGGCAGAAAAAAATGGGCTCCTGATGGTGTAAGTGGTATTCCAAAATATATTATAAGGCTCAAAATATTTTTAACTCGTTCGACTACACACAAATGGGCAAAAGATGTTCTGAATAGAGGATATGAATTAAAGAATAAAGTATTCTTTTGTACCTGTATCCTGACACTGAACACAATTACTCAAGTAATGGGACTTGCATCATGATATTGCAATGCACATTTTGACTCGTATCCACTTTGTGTTTCTGTATATACTTATGATATTGATCCCTCTCTTCGTGCTTTTTAGAATTAGCAACGTAATAATTTACTTTCATTTGATTTATTTTCCTCTTCTTCTTTTTTTAAAGAACCATCCTGTTGTGGGCAGGTATATATATTTTTTCTCCGTGTATAAAAGGTGTTGTCTATCACTGATCTAAGCTAATGGGTCCTGGCATTGAAATAATTATAGCACTTTGATTTTCCCCATCAATGCATATCCTCTTTTTTTTATCATTGAGACGATTTTGCATTGCTGTATATGAACTTGAAATTGGAAGAACTAGTGATTTTTTTCTTAAATTTAACTGTTTTGTGTAGTTTTCATGTAATGTAATTCTGACATCTTAGTATGATTCTCTCCTATTAATGTAAAATATTGATCAAATTTTAACTTAAGACCATGTAGTGTAAGAATGCAGTATAAATAGTATACTTCTATCCCATTGCAAGCTCTTGTTTACCCACTTAAAATGAAATTGGATTTATAAATACAGACACTGGATTCATGCCAGACTGTATTCCTTAAGGCTTGTTCCCAAACATACAGTGAAATGTTCTAGAGCAGGGCTGTCAAACTCCTGGCCCATAGATTGGATGAGTCACACACTGGTCAGGGCCACGCCCAATTTAGCAAAAAAGGGGGGGAGTCCCAATATGTCATGTGACACCACCTTGATGACATGACTTTGGCACCCCTGTTCTAAAGTAATGGCATAGGATTTCCTTTGGATTAGAAATTTACTAAAATCTTTACAGGATTTGATTAAATACATTTATGATTCCTGTCTCCCACCTTTAAAGTATAAAAGATGTGCATATTTATTTGCTTCGATCAAGTAAGGCTGATAATGCCAAGAATATTTATAACCAAAGAAAGGAAATGAGCGTGTCATTAAAAAGCATGTGATTGCTTTTTTACAAGTAATCAAAATATGAATAATAAGATGTTTTGGTAATACTATGAGTAGTTTAAACTAAGCATTAATTTCCAGTCATCCGTTGATCTTCCTGTAAATTGGACATTCCTTGATTAAAAGGTTCACTTGATAAAATGGTGATCAAGTCTCCATGTAAAACTCTCTAATGAAAATTCATTCATTCATTAAAGATTCATTAAAGTTAGGGAATAAAAGGCTGTACAAGACATTCAGAAAAAGCATTACAAAATGTTCAAACTAAAGCAATTGTATCTTTTCAAGGCTCATTTGGTTGGCAATTTCTACCTAAGACACTTTTTTACTGCAAAAAAATGTTTGAATCTGGTAAAGTTCATTCAGTTCTTTTATTATGTTTTTAATCTGGAATATATATGGTTATGCTTCCTATGATTATTTTATCAATCTGAACTTTTCATATAGACAAATGCAGTAAAAGGATCTGTATATCTGCTTCCAAATGCCTTTATTTTCTGGACGTTAGAAGCGTTATACCATATTACAGTAACAGTGTTCAGGTCCTGCAAGAGGGTTGTTTCCTTGACGCATCTAAAATTAGTAACTCAATCTTTAAATACGGAAATGATTCACCTATCATAATGGATGTCATATAATCTCTTTTTTTAATTCTTCCTCTACTTAAACCAGCCCTTTCATATTTATAAAATAAAAGTGTTTTTATTTTATAAAATAACCACAAAGATTATATTGCTATGGTAGTCCTCGTCTTACAACAGTTCATTTAGTGACCAAAGTTACAACGGCACTGAAAAAAGTGATTTATGTCTGTTTTTCACAGTTATAACCTTTACAGCATCCCCAGGGTCATCAAAATTCAGAAGCTTGTCAACTGATTCATATTTATAGC
>JAPKID020005485.1:0-11100 GCA_026931265.2 Tropidonophis doriae | reverse complement strand
CCTACTGGTGGGGTGGAGGAGGAAGAAACAATAGCAAAGAGGCTCAGATCACAAAAGTGATTTTTCTTTTTTTTATTCTTATATATGGTAATTCCTGTATGGATGTTAATAGAAACAAAGTAATTGAATGTATGTTTTTTTTAATAATGAAATCTATGATTTACAATGTGCGTACCCCTTCCTATTTTTATGATTTCCTAATGGAACTGATTTTATAAGAAGACTCGGAGGCGGTTACCATTCTCGATGTGGAAGCTCTAAAATATTGTTCAAATACCCTATTTATCCCTTTCCTATTATAAAATTTTAAAACCAATAGAATTACTTTTACAAAAAAAAAAGAAAAAAAGTGACCAAACAAATGTTTGTGATCTAGAAAGCTATCACCATGATCACTATGTATGATGTTAGAGCACAGTGTAAACCCTGATCACGTTGCGGGCCAGATCGTGACGTATCATGACATTTTTTGCCTTTGTGGAGCCGGGGTGGGCATAGCCTACCCAGGGCATATCCAGCCCATGGGCCATCAGTTTGACAGGCCTGTTAGAGTAACAGTAGTGGAACAATTATCTGAGTCCATGTGGGTAAATTCCTATTTCTGGAATATTATGCAGACAGATCACCTGAAAAATACATAATACAAACATTTTTCCAAGTACACTTACCAGAACCTTTGTCCCAAAGCTCTAGTTTCTCACTTCCAGAATTTGATTCAATTGTGGCTGTAACGATTGCACCAAGCACTGGCATAAGTCCTTGACTGACTTCTGCATAAATAATTATTGGCTTGGGAAAAGCATTTGTATCACTGCTTAAGTAGGACTTCAGAGCTACTGGAGGTTCTGTTAGAGATGCCGCTTGAGATGTTACTGTGATTGATAATAACTGAGCTGTTGTGTGTGTGTTATACAGTGTATAAGTCCAATCTCCTGTCTGCAGATCAAGATTTGGAAGTAAAATATTATTAAATATTCACTTAGCATGGTCTGGGAGATATCAATGCAGTTTTGATTTCTCTGCATACTGTATTTCTTAAGGATAAATAGGCATTTGAACATGTAGGAATTTTAAAGAGTTGGACAGCAGAAGCTCATTCATGATCACTTGTGAATTTTAGTTTTGCGGTTTGCACATATCATTCTCTGGCATTTTTGTACAGTTGTACACATATTGGCTTTCATATGAACTAAGTTCTCATAATTTCATGATTGCATCTCATATGAAAGAATGTATGTGTGGAAATTTAATTATGGTGCAACTGCTTGCAAATAACAATATCATGAATATCAATGTATCATTTAAAGAATGCTTGTAGGAGAGCAGGCTTTTGCTAGAACACTATTCGTAATGAAATGCCATCATGCGTGCCCATATGATAACACCCTCTAAGAAAATCTTCACCAATCCAACATATCCAAATGAAGATAGTTAAATACGATTTCAGTTTTATGCTACAGTGGAAATATGTTGCTGGTCCATTAGACTTTTCCCACCTGCCAAAGTGTCTATGTGCTAAAAAGAACATTAAAATTATAACTTTAATGATAATACAACTTCCTTGGTTGAAAGAAAGCTGGTCTATTTTACCTCGGCAGTCCCATCAATCTGAAGTCGAGCAGTTTTGAGATTGGTGTTGTCAACTGTAAAATCGTTATGACCATATGTTTTCCCTTTTGGATCCGTCAGAAGAATTCCAGGTTTAGAATACTCACTCCATGTAATTACAAAAAAAGTGTCATTTCCTACAGTGTGATCGATGGATACAACACCATTAAGAAAATTGCCGCCATCAACGTTTTGACTTTTACTTTCAAGCTATAAGTAAAAAGAAGAGGAAATTATAATATAGCAATAAAATACTGTGGTTGTAATCAAACATATTTAATTATTTTGGGAGTATCTCATTTAACTCATTTAACTTCATAGTTAAGAACATGGAATACAAAACTATATAAAGTTAAAGAATAAATGCTGATATTGTTGCATATTTTAGTGCAACTTGACATAGCACTAACTCTACCAGATATTATAACAAATCATATCTATCTATCTATCTATCTATCTATCTATCTATCTATCTATCTATCTATCTATCTATCTATCTAAATTTATATAACCTATCTTTGTAATTTTTATAGGTAATTAAATATTTTTATTATGATAATAAATAATGATATACAGATAGTCCTCAATGTACAATACTTGATTTAGTAACCATTTGAAGTTACAACAGCAATGAAAAAAGTTACTCATGACCATTTTTCACCCTTATAACTCTTGCACAATCCCCATGGTCATATGATCAAAATTCAGATGCTGGCAAGAAGTTCATATTTATGACTATTGCCGTGTCCCAGGGTGATATAATTAGTTTTTGTGACGTTCTGACAATAAAGTTAACGGGGAAGCAAGATTCACTTAACAAACATGTTACTAACTTAAACTGCAGTGATTCGTAATAACTATGGCAAGAAATATCATAAAATGAGACAAAATTCAGTTTACAACTGTCTTGCTTAGCAACATAAATTTTGGGCTCAATTGTGGTCATAAGTCAAGGACTACCTGTAGAAACAACTGACATACAGCGGTACACAAATACCTGCATTCACATAGATAGGGCAATCAGCATACATAAACCTATAAATTTAATCAGATGATCAAGAATAATAAAAAGTGCAATGCAAAATTAATGGTAATGCAAGCAGTGATAATCAAGGAATAATAGTGACAACTGTGGTAGTAAGGTAGACAATGAGATATGAGAATGTTAAAATGACTTTCTAAATAAATGTTGTAATATACTGGGAAATATAAGAAATGTATTTACATTTCCAAGAAAATACTAAATAGCATTGGTTTTGTTAACCTAAAAAGTAACAAAATAACCCGAAAGCATCTTAAACAAATCTGACAATCAGTAGCCAACCATGTTATTTACAATATACAATATGAAGCTTATGAAGAACAAGCAGGCAGAAGATTGGCAAAATGCATCCATGAACGTTAACTGGCAGTCAAAAGACATGATAAAAATGTCTTTAATTTCAACAGACACAGAGAAATTCAATCACAGTTTCAACTGGGAATGTGCAGATATTTTAAATCAAGCCAAGTCGAAGTATGCAAGAGGATTTCCAGAAACATGGCACGTTTGACAAATTTGCCATCAACAGATTGATGGAAATGGCGTCCATTTGCCAACCATTCAAAACGAATGGTCAAAGGGAGGGCCAAAGAGATTTGAGGAAGTATAAACCTTACTAGCCACTGATCATCCAGTGTTGTTGAGAATCAAATAATATATGCATAAAAAAATAGCTTTCAAATACCTGAATTGATTGATGATAAGTATTTCCATTTTCTGATGAAATTCCACCGAAAATATCTATGAGGCCATTGGTATCCAATTTATCAAGGGCAGCAAATCTTAATCCCCCTAAATTAAGATAAAGATAATTGAGATAATCTATGAGAGTCACTGAAATATTTGCATTGTGCCTAATGCTGGATTAATATTTACATTAGGAATCAGCAATGCAGCACCAACAACAATCCAAATATTATTTGCAGATCATCTCATTTTTGTTAAAAAATTAATTTATTAATAGTTACAATTAAAAAGATAAAAAATAAAAAGAATGAAAAGAAAAAGATAGAAAGTGCAGAATGAAAATATAGAAAGCAAAAAATAAGAATATAATAAATAAAAAGGAAATATATGTGAAGAAATGACTTCTCCCTTCATCAAAAGTATGAACAATTTTAGTAATTTATTGCCGCCTCTACAACAATGTTCTCTTCTTCCCCTATCCAATCTTTTATTTGTAAACGATTCCTTAAAGATTTGTCATTCAGTCTTGATCAGAAAAGTCCATTAGGGAATTACTAGAGATAAAAACATATCTCTTCTAACCTTGTTCAAATAAACTTTATATTCCTTCCTTTTAATTTTAACAATCTTGATCTGATTTTCAAATCATGTTCTAGTGCAGTGATGGCAAACCTTTTCGTCACTGAGTGCTCAAACCGGAATGTGTGCTCACGGGAGTCCTGGAGCGCTGGAAACCAGAAGACCAGCTAGCTGGTGTGCATGCATACAACAGAAACTAGAAGAGCAGCTGGTGAATGCATACATGCCCACATAGAGGGTCCTACATGCCACCTTTGCCATGGGTGCCATAGGTTCGCCATCACAGTTCTAGTGCTTGATTTCTTTTTTGTTTTTTATCCCTTCTTACAAAATTATTATTATTATTATTATTGTTGTTGTTGTTGTTATTGTTGTTGTTGTTGTTGTTGTTGTTGTTGTTATTTATTCAATTTCTAGACCGCCCCCTCTCCCCACAGGGACTCGGGGCGGTGTACAGGTAAAAAATTAAAAATAAAGATCATACAAATATACATCTTAAAACCAAATTAAACAATCCCCTGTACTAATTATAAAAATTAAAATAACCCATAAAACCAATTAAAATAATTTAAAACGTGCAGAACTGGGGCGGTAGTATAGAATCAGGCTAGGCCAGCTAGATGAAACAGCTAGATGAAAATTGTTCAAGGCTTTCACAAGCCTATTTTTAATTATTAAGATATCAACTGGTTTCTTTTGTGTCCAGTTGAATATCTTTTTCCTTATCATTCTTGTAATCTGTCATTTTTAATTCCTTTTTGGTTTGGTCTCGATCTTGTCAGTTAAAACTTGTTCCTCTGTCATAATAACTTTGAAACAGTGTCTATACATAGAGGGAAACAATGTTTCAATGTCCAATGTTACAAAAAAATCATTCTCAATTCATAAGTCAAATTTGCTTCCCTTTTAAATGCAATAATAGTTCCCTCCAGTATCCAGCCTTCAAAGTCTCATCCCATCATGGGGTTTTTTTCTAATTAGAATTAAAAACAAAATCATTTTCCCATAGAAGTATTTTTGTCCCTAATTTCAAAATCTTACTTCAAAGTGTCATGGACTCTTAGTCTATTTGTAACTTTTACAGTTTATTCCAAAAGGAAAAAACCCTTAAAATTGTAATTAAATCTTTTTTCACTGAAAATTGAAGGAAATTCACACAGTGCTATAAAACCTATCAAACCAAAGATTCCCAACAGCGGAAAAGCAATCAACAAGCAATTTCCAGAAAGAAAGTATGTAAACTGAGTGTCCTTTAGAAGGCACCCATCATGGTTTGAGTAAGATGACTATTCCCTTGTCTCCCGGAGCTCTAAATCTGTCAAAGACTACAGTTTTGCAGTCTCCTTGCAAGAAGCAATTGTCTAGAGCACTTTGGGGTGATCTCAAGTCCTCTCTTTGTCTGGAGAGAAATTATGAAGAGCTGGTTTACTACCTGGCTCTTCGTTCTACTGCAGTTTTTGTCAATTTACCATTTCTTCTCTGGAGGTACAGACTCTCCTTTCATTTAAATAAAAAAAGAAGGAATAAGATGATGTTGCCAACAAGACTGAAGAGTAAGATTACTGAGTTTGTGCAAAGTTTGGTGATCTCAGAATATTTTGGATGATTTTTTGCATCAATAATTGGTCGGCAGACTTGTTTTTAGACAAGTTTGATTGTCTTGTGCTATACAATTAAATTATTTATTTAAACTTGAGATGATTATGTTTAGGAAGACCTAGATCCTTATTCCTTTCTTCATGCTTTCTTCATAATCAAGTGAGAAGCCTGTTGAGTGGGACATGGAGTCAGGACAACATATTTTAGAAATTATCTAAAACACAAGGGAGAGCAATGATAAAGCAGAACTAATACATTTTAGGTATTGACACTGTGTACTTTGGGTATTATTGTAATATCATTTTAGAATACCTGAAAGTAGAATACATGACATATGGTGACTATGAGGATAAGATCACATTTTTCAAACCACCATTTGTTATTGCATAACATTGGAATCCATACAAAGTATATGTCAAGATGTCAGGTACTGAGGATTTAATAGCTGCTAGCTGATGTAAGGTTGTAATCTATAAACTGTAATCTGATGCAATGAGGATAATTAGCAATATAGGTATAGACCAGTGGTGGGCAAACTCATAGTCAAGGGAGCCAAATATCAACAGGACAACGATTGAAATTTCTTTTGAGAGCCAAAAGAAGGTGTGGCCTGTTTTGTGGGAGTGGCTCAGTTGTCATGTGACCAGGTGGGCATGGCCAATTTGGAAAATGTGACGAAACTCACTTAACGACGGTCTTGCTTACCAACCAAAATTTTGGGCTCAATTGTGGTCATATGTTCTTTCTTTCTTTATCTCTCTCTCTCTCACTTTCTTTTTCTTTCTTTTTTCTTTCTTTCTCCTTCTCTCTTTTTCTTTCTCTCTCTCTCTCTGTCTGTCTCTCTCTGTATCTGTCTTTCTTTCCTCCCTCCACCCATCTCTGTCATTCTGTGTGTCTGTCTCTCGCTCACTTAATCGGTCTCTGTCTATCTGTCTCTCCCTCCCTCTCTCCGTCTCTCCCTGTCTCTGTGTGTGTCACTCTCTCTGATTCTCTCCCTCCTTCGCTCTCTCTCTCTGTCTCTGTATGTCTGTCTCTCCCTCTTTCCCCGTCTGTCTCAGATTCAATCCCTCCCTGTATCATTCTCTATCTGTGCCTCTCTCCATCTCTCTCCCTCCCTCCCTCCCTCCCTCCCTTTTTGTCTGTCTCTGTCTGTCTCTCTGTCTTTCCCTCCCTCCCCCTCTGTTTCTCTCTGTGTCTGTCAGACCCTCCCTCTCGTCCCTCTCCTCCTCCCCACCCCGGGAACAGCGGAAGGGCCGGCATGCTGGCTGGGGAGGTTATGGATGCCTCCTCCCGCAGAGGGCGAGTAGGCGGGCGGGCGAGCGGGCGGAATGAACACCCGAGCTACTATCATCTTAAGCGCCACCGAGGCTATACCAGTGGTCAGCAAACCATGGCTTGCAAGCCACAAGCGGCTGTTTGGCCCCTGGAGTGCAGCTCTTCCTCCACCAGGCAGACCCCATTTGTGGCATAGGCTGCTGCTGCTGCTTCTGCTACCCCTGAGCCTTGCGACGCGCAGCTCTGCCGCTCAAGGTCACCCAGCAGGGGCATTGGGCAGGGAAACCGGGCGCGTCTCCACCGGTTCTTTCCGACAGCCACCACAGTGCACGTTTTGGAGCCGCGCGTTCACCTCCCAGCCACGCAGCCCCAGAACATGCGCCGTGGTGGCTATCGGAGGGAGCCGGTGGAGACGCGCCTGGCTTCCCTGCCCACCGCCCCTGACGGGCGACCTGCTGGGTGACCTTGAGCGGCAGGAGCTGCGTGTCGCAAGGCTCAGGGGTAGCAGAAGCAGCAGCAGCAGCCTATGCCACAGACAGAGTCTGCCCGGCGGAGGAAGAGACGCACTCCAGGGGCCAAATAGCCGCTTGTGGCTCACGAGCCGCGGTTTGCCAACCACTGGTATAGACTGTTTAAGACTCTGGTGGGATCCACACAAGTCATTTACCATTTTAAGAGGTGTCTATATATAGGTGGCCATTAGAGGATGTTTCTCTCATCATATATCTGTGCTGTGTTGTGCTCCTGAGTTTATCTCATAATAATCACACTGCCAAAACTCTGACAGGTTATGGGCCCAGTCCAGAGACAGGGCCAGAGTGACTAGAGAGCTTGTAGAGAGGAGTAACCCAGTGTGAGCTTGCACCAGGGTAAGTGGTTCAAATCATGCTTAGTATGCAGCATGTTCTCCGTCAGTGTAATGGGAGGAGGTTTCCTGGTGTCTCAGCTGAATGAGACAGACTACCTCTCCTGGAGTGTGAAGAGGGAGATGTATCTAGTAAAGGAAGAGTTGTGGATGATTGTTACTAATCCACCAACAGTCCTGGATGATGGTGACCAGAGAAGAAATGAAAAAGCATTAGACAGCATAATTCTTGTTTTAGAAGATAGTCAGCTGCTACACATAAGGCGTTTGCAGTCTGTGAAAGATTGCTGGGAGGAGTTGTGCAATGTGTATGTGAGAGATACTACAGGTAGCAAGGTGTTGCTGACTAGGAAACTGTATAAGGCACAACTGAAGCCAGGAGAGTGTATGTACACACATTTGCAGAACGTGAGAAGGACATTCTTTGAGTTGGAAGAAAGGGGAATGACTTTTACTGAAATACACAATGTGTATGTGATGCTTAGTTCCTTGGACAGTTCATGGGATGTTCTTATGACTAGTCTAGAGTCCATGCAAGAAGATTTACTATGGCATATTTAACTGGTTGGTTGTTGGAAGAAGAGCAGAAACAGCTAGAGAGGAGACCAGGAAAGGAAGGAAAGAGCATTCAGCATAGACCAGCACCTACAACAGTCCAGGATGCTGGCAGAGCAACTGCAAGAATTAATTTTGTGAAGAGATGCTACACGTGCAGTCCCACTGAGCATCTCCAGAGACATTGTCCTGAGAGGAGAAACAGAGGAGCAATGAGACAAGGGTGCGGATCTCAGCAGCAAATGTGGAGCAGTTCTCCAGCATCATTTTCCCTGGCAGCGTCAACAACTGAACACACCAGAAATACGTAGTTGTTGGACAGTAGGCCGAGTCAGCATATTGTTAACGATCCACATATGTTTTCTGGTTTGAAACCAGCAAGGCAAACGTTGATTAGTCTGGCTGATGGACAGAGAGCTGCTGTAAAAGGGGAATAAAAGAATGTGTACGTACCAGAAATAGATGCTACATTGTACAACGTGTTATATGTACCTGTTTTAGAGCACAATTTGTTGAGCATATCCATGTTAGAAAGGCAGGGTTATGAAATAGTATTTGCTGGGGAACTACATACCATTAAGAAAAATGGAGAGATAGTCATACAAGTGGTTAAAAAGGATGATCGGTACCAGAGGTGAGTTGCTCCCAGTTCGGCCCAGTTCAGCCAAACTGGTAGTAGCATTTTTGCCTGGGTCACAGAACCAGAAGCTACTCAGGCTTGCCACCCCACTGAACCAGTTCCCTTGCTGCCACTGATGACGCTGCCATGTTATTTTCTAGTGACCTTGCATGCGCAGTTCATTGTAAATTGTTCTGCGCATGTGCAAAGAACAATTTACATTGAACTGTGCATGCACATGCAGCACACATTTGGCACACACGAAAGTGAAGCGTGAGAAAAGTGAACTGGTAGTAAAACTGGTAGCAACCCACCACTGGTCTGTACGTTCTGGAAATGCAAGAAAATAATTGTGCATGTGTATTTAAGAATGCTTCTACACATGACAATTGAGTACACTTATTACATAGAAGATTGGGATATGCAAGTTTTAAAGTATTGAAAAGGATGCCAGACATAGCTGAGGTACTGAAGTTAAAGAAATTTAATGTATAATTGCATTGTACTGTGTATAAGGAATCAAAAGCCAAAATGTATCCTGTAAGTAAGAAGAGTGCAAGAACTACAAACAGGATTTTATAACTAGTTCATGGTGATTTTCTTGGTTCTATGACACCCTCTTTAGGAGTCAAATATACCTTAGTAATAGTAGATGATACATTAAATATGAATATTGTTATTTACTGAAAAAAAGACTGAAATATTGCAACTATTTAGGAAATAGGTAACACTCATAGAATGACAGCATGGATGTAAGGTATGCCAGTTGCAAACAGACAGGGGAACAGAGTTTATATCTGAGAGTTTTCAAAGGTGGTTAAGCAGTCTAGGCATACAGCATAGAAAAAACAAATCCATATTCACCTTCTGAAAACGGTGTGGCTGAGAGAAGAAATGATGTGCTACAGACAATGAAACATACATTGTTTGCTGATGCAGACATGAGTAAAGCATACTGGGGGGAAGCCATAAACACAGTGAATAATTTTGTTAACAGGTTATAGAGTGAGGCAATACAGGAAACTCCATATTTCCTGATGCATGAAAGGAAACTATCTTTAGTTCATTTAAGAACATTTGGTAGTTATGTCTGGGTACATATCCCGAAAGCTACTAGGAGAAAAGGTCAAATAAAGGACAGAAAGCTTCAGTTTGTTGGGTATGAGCCAAAAACAAAGGGGCACAGGTTTACAGATGGTACTATGCGAGTAGTGATCTCAAGATCTGCTAATTTTGCAGAACAGACCAACTGGAAAAAGACACATGCTAATCATGAGGTGTTCATGCCAATACAGAGTTCTAATCTGTCGGAAGGTATGACCAAGTCAGAAAGAGATGTAGAAGAGGATAGAACTATGATAAAACATGAAAGCCCAGGTGACATTGATGTAGAAGGTGAGAGACCGGAAACAGTGACACAGGAACACATAATTCCAAGAAGATCTGAGAGAAGGGTGTACCTCCTGAACAGTTTACTGCGAGTGAGGTCAGAGCATACAGTGTTAGGTATGAACCTAGGAAATGTTGGTAAGACACAAAGTATTTACAATAACTGAAAATGTAAAATGTAACAAATGCTGTACCAGTAGTTGAAGACAATGCAGCATGTATAACAATGGCGACAGGAGATTGCATCAGAAATAAAAGTAAACATATAGACACTAAATACTGTGAGAGAAGCTGTAGAGGAGAAACTGATTAGATTACAGCATTGTTCTAGTAATTGTAATATAGCTGATATGTTAAAAAAAACCCTGTATCTGTAGAAAAGTATAAAGGCTATGTCAAAGCATTTGGATTATTAGCTGTACAGTTTTAAATAGGAGGAGTGTCAGGTACTGAGGATTTAATAGCTGCCAGCTGATGTAAGGTTGTAAGCTATAAACTGTAAGCTGATGCAATGAGGATGATTCAGCAATATAGGTATAGACCAGTGGTTCCCAAACTTTTTCAGTCCACCGCCGCCTTGGTGCTACAAACTGATCCTCAGTGCCCCCCACCCAGAATTCATTTTTTTTAACAACCGGTTTTGTGGGCGTGGCTTAGTGGGCATGGCTAGGGGGGTCATGGGGGACTGGGTGGTTTGCACAACAGAAAGCAGATAATAACAGTAAAATTCAAAACTTTATGAATTGCACATTTATTCAAAATCCAATTTAAAAACCTTTGTAGTTAATGTTAATTCAACAAAATCGTTGAACATGATGCAGTGATACCAGGTTTTCAAAGTCTAATAGTCATTTATCAAGAATCTTACTAACTAGTAACTTA
>JAPKID020005484.1:0-11101 GCA_026931265.2 Tropidonophis doriae | reverse complement strand
GTGATGCATTGAAGAGAACAGCATGCGTAGGAAAAGGATAAGGATCAGAAGCCCTCTGAACTGAAAAAGGCCAAATGGATTCCAAACTCATACTCTGTGCAGCTTTTCTCCCTCTCCCCCCACCATCTGCCCCCCTCCTCCTCCTTGCCCTCCCAAATCACTACCCAGATAACATGGGAGGCTGCTGCTTCAGCTGCTCATCCTTGTATTACGGGATAAGATGATTACACAAAATTCACTCTGACTCAGGCACGGCTCTATTAAAGCAGAAGACAGATTGATTAGTCTATTGCACAGAATGTTAGCCAAGTAAATAACTCTTGCCTTTCTGCCTAGGAGAAAAAGATGTGAGGAGAATGCGTTGAGTGGAAGGAAAAAAAGAGGGGGGGGAATGTATTTAACCTTGCACTTGAGATAACGCCTTAATACAATGTTGCTTTAAAAAAAAGAAGAAGAAGAATTGGATAGAAAAGCAAAGCCCCCCCCCCTTCTACATTTGGGAAAACACTAGAGTTGATGGGAAAAAATGAAGTGTGGGGATAATAACAAAGCAGAGACGTTTAAGACTTTTGGTAATGCAAACCTAGGCTCCCAAATCTCAGGATTATTTCTACAGTCATGTCCCATTACCAAATTTGGGAGAATGCAGGACAATGGCTGCATCGTATTTTGTAGTCCAAGGCTCTGTGTATGTAAAATGTACAAAATATGCCACATCGTGCCAAGGAGGACACTGGATTTTATTGAATTGTAACACTGAAATCTCTCTGTCTTTGGATTTAATGGGGCTATTCCCACTCCAAGGCTAACTTGGGGGGGGGGGTCACAAAAACTATTAAACGAAGTTTTTTTTAAAAAAAATCAAGGAAATTGACCTGTAGAAGCAATAATTGATATGATATCCTTTTGCATGGTAAAGCATTTGTATGCAGAAAACCTTTAGGACCAAGCACCCCCCATTTAGGTCTTCAACAATCAAGAGTTCAGGAAAAAAAATATGGATAAGACTTAGGAGCACCACCATTTAGATACTTAAACCTAGTTAGATAAAACAGCTAAATCTGGGTTAAAACACATTTGCTGGGTTTTCTTACTATGCCATGACTCATAACCAAAATATCATGGCTTAATGTGTTTGTTAGGTCACACAATATACTGAACCAAAAAGCCCCTGGTCCTCATTTTAATCTGATATAAATATAGTGCTGTTACCTTAGAGCCATAATGACTTCACTATTATCTGAAGAAGGCAATCTGTCAACTCTAAACCTTGTCAACTTTAAAATGTGTGCAGTTCAACTCCTAGAATTACCCATACTGAATGGAGAATTCTGGGGGTTGAAGTCCATACATCTTAAAGTTGCCAAGACACTGAATCCTAGTACACTCTGAAAGAAAGGCTTGTATTAAATAGTCACACGTAGTGACTTCATGGTTTGATACAGTCTGATTTAATAAGATAAAACTTCCCTACTGTACTTAGAAAATTATTGTTTACCAGACAATACGTCATTAAGAGTTTCAAATTCAAATCTAAATGAAAGATGCAATTGTACAGATAACACCTCTTCAGATAAAACAAGTGATTCAATATCTTAGGAGACATCCAAGGCTAGAAATGGAAACCTGCCAGTTACATTATATGGGAATTATACTGATTGTGATCTGGAGTAGACTCCTGAGCCCCTTGCTTTGATTTGGCCATGCCAACATTGGCAGAAAGAGCTTCATAAAAGTTTTTTTTTTAATCCAGGTTCTTAGCAAGTTTTGATTTGCTCTTCAATTTTGCCTTCTGGTGTTATTTTCTAGGTTTGGCTTGAGCATCTAACTCTGGCATTCAAAACTCTACCTGGCTCCATTTCAACAGCAGCCTTAACACACAGGAACTTGTCTTATGCAGATTGAAACTATCAATAGTTCCTTGAATTCTAAGCAACACGTTTTTTCTAGCCATGTGAAAGGTGGAACCAACATCTATATATCTGTGATGCATACACAGAGCCATAGCGGGGCAGTATAGAGCCATGGTAACAGAGCGGTTAGAATGTAGTACTGCAGGCTAATTCTGTCAGGCTTGGAAGCCATCTTTTACATTGGGCCTTCAGGCCTGCCAGAGCTTCTCCTGAGGGAAAATGGGAGGGGGGATTATATGGAGTAAGGGAGATATATAGTCAAAATAACATTCCTTTCTCAGAGAGTCAAGGACATCTTGCCCTGTACCTGGAGTGATGTGATTGATTAGACCATGTGATGGACTTGTGGGCAGGAACTTGAACTTTCATTTGGGTGGGGAAACCTTCAGATTCGGGTTTTCCCAGATGTGCCAATGTGACTTCTCTAATAAAATGAAACTTTGAGGAAACTCAAGCCTCGGAGTCTTCTTTCATTGGGGATGTTAGTTGGAACCCTGACAAATTCCCTGCCCACTGTCAGGAGTTCAATTCTGACCGGCTTAAGGTTGATGCACCTTACATCCTTCCGAGATTGCTAAAGTGAGGACCCAAATTGTTGCGGGTATGATGCTGATTCTGTAAACCGCTTAGAGTGGGCTCTAAAGCCCTATGAAGTGGTATATAAGTCTAAGTGCTATTGCTATTGCTATACTCTCCATAACTGACTTATATCTTTCTGTGAACTGCCATCCATTCCTAAAGTTGCTGCTAACAAAATCACCATGTGACCATCTTCAAAACTCTACATCTGAATTGCAATGAAAGTAAAGAATTTTTTAATATTCAAAGGTTTGGTCATTCTGATCATCTATTCCACCATCTGGAGAACAACCAGCTTGAAATAAACAAAAGCTAGACACTTACCATTTCCAGTCCTTTTGCAGGGGCATAAAATTTTTTACTGGCAGGTATGCCAGTGAGCCAGCCTATCAAACAGATATGTAATTAAAGAAAAAAGAAATATTATCACATCTGGACATGGGCGACGGGAGCATTTTTTTTTTTTTGCACAGAGTATTACTTTGGCTTTGCTCCACTCTGCCAGATTGAGAGTCCCATCAGAAGAGATTTATAGAATGAAGATAAAATCCTCCTTGATACTACTGTGCATGCAGTATTGTTAAATAAAAAATAAACCAAACAGAAATAGATTCTTGTTTCAGCAAATGAACACATACACACCCCTAACAACAAAACACAGCACATAAAGTAAGCAGGTCATATTAAACAGCCTTGGCTGACATTATTTTTAAAACAGGCAAAATTTGCAGATAGCTTAATTTGTTAAAAGGAAAAAAATATTCAAGAATTGTGGTTGCTTCCTATTTTAGTTGTTTTTTGGGGAGGGGGGGAGGATTGCTATTATTTCTATATATAGAAATTTATGCCCTGGAACTGAAATATTTGGTTGCAATGAAGCTTCCCACTCAAATTTTGCCCTTCTATCCAAGCAAGCTGATTTGCCCAGTCCTAACCCTTGTTGTTTAAATGAATGAGAATGAAAAAGTACATGACAAAATGCAAGCACACACCTGCACAGTGACAGAATTTATCATTTAACAGAACATCAGCAAGGCCTCATAAATTGTTCTCCAGAGAGACGGCATAGAGAGTGGTATTTCCAGAGCATTCCCTATTCTTCAACGTTTTTTAAAAAGAACTAAAGGGTGATAAAACAGCAGTGTTGCATGGACAGTCAGCAGTGAAAGATGTCCAGGTTTGTGAAAATTATTTTCTATCGCCTCCTCCCTGCAAGAAATCACTTGTCAACACAAAGGAATGCTAACAATTCTAGCATTTGAGGACCCAGATTGTTGGGGGGGCAATATGCTGAGTCCCTAAACCGCTTAGAGAGGGCTGTACAAGCACTGTGAAGGGGTCGGTGTAGAAGTCTAAGTGCTATTGCTATTTGAACCTAAGGATTCTTTTTCTCTCCCAGCATCTGTTAAAATTGTAGTTTAGTTTATTCGTTTATTCGTATTTATACCCCGCACCCATCTCCTCTCCATCTAAGAAACAAATCAATTCTCAGTAGCCAACATTTTAGCTTCTTCCTGGTTGAAATGCAGTGTGTTCCTCTTCTCCCTCCCCCCCAAAAAATTATTGCAAAATTTGATGAATCCTTGTAACTCTACAAGGATTCTGAAAACAGACTGCAAAGTCTCCTCTTTAATCTTAGCTCAATTTTCAGTGATTCATCCATGTAGATCTCTTGACAAACACATTTTCCCAGAACCTTTTTTTTTATAATTCCTGGTTTAACCTTGGATTTCCAATACTAACCCAACTCCACTTAATTTCTGACTCAAGGGAAAACCAGCTTGCTAATCTGAATGAACAAACTGGTTATTAGCTTGAAAACTTTTTATGAATGAACTAAACTAGAGCATTCCTCCTTCAATTGTGATGTGTAACTCAATCTACTTATTAGTCAAAATTGGGGCACGGCTTAAACATGCTCAGTAGCTGAGACAAGCAAACTTAAGGCATGTTGTCTTTAAAATCTGGATATGAAATTCAGATCTCTGCTTTTTTTTAAGTTGCAGATCATAAATTCTGCCTAATGTTTGATGTTTTGAACTTCGTGGGGAGGACTTTAATGTCTACTAGGAAAGGATTCAACAAGATGTAAGTATCCTACTATCCTGTCATGTCTGGAAGCCATCTTTTGCATTGGGCCTTCAGGCCTGGCACATTTAATGCTGTGGCAAACTGGGAAGGGAGATTATATGGAGTGGGGTAGATATAGTCAAAATAACATTCCTTTCTCAGAGAGTCAAGGACATATTGCCCTGCATCTGGAGTGGCATGACTGGGAGGCATCTCCTGATTTGGATTGTGCCTGAATGGATCATGTGATGGACATGTGGGTACTGGACAGGGACTTGAA
Organism: Tropidonophis doriae; assembly: GCA_026931265.2. Taxonomy (NCBI): domain Eukaryota; kingdom Metazoa; phylum Chordata; class Lepidosauria; order Squamata; family Natricidae; genus Tropidonophis; species Tropidonophis doriae. The sequence goes on along the minus strand of JAPKID020005484.1, from coordinate 6,259 downwards.
CTGTCCTTTCAAATTTTTAGAAAAAGATAATAGGCTGATTTTCCTGAGGCCACCGGACAAAAATTGCACAAGATTTGGTTTGGCTGAATGTTGGTGGATGTTCTGCTTTTAGTTTGATTTTTCATAGAAATATTAGAGAGAGAGAGAAGTAGGAAGAGATGACCACACATTTGCATCATCTTCAAAACCAGAAAAAGAGTGTGATTTTTCCAAAACAGTTTCCCTTTGTAGCTTTTGTTATGATTTGGAAAAGGAATAACACAGAATCAAATGGCATATGAAACTATATTTTCCACTGCTAAACTTGCCCTTGAGAATTGGATTTCTAACAAATGAGCAGATCCTGAAGATGAAACTCAAAATACTTTTGCCACCTAATGAGAAGGAAAGACTCACTGGAGAAGAGCCTAATGCTGAGGAAGATTGAGGGCAAAAGAAGAAGGGGATGACAGAGAAGGAGGTGGCTGGAAGGAGTCACTGAAGCAGTCAGCATGAGCTTAAATGGGCTCCAGGGATGGCAGAGAACAGGAAGGCCAGGAGGAACGTTGCCCATGGGATTGAGATGGGTCGGACACGACTTCGCAACTAACAACAACAAATGATCAAATTCCAATTTTAATTAGAATTAATTCTATGAAAGCCTCATCACTAACATTTTGATAGAAAAGAGATATTTTCCCCATTTTTCCCCTAATCCACCAGTTTTGAATTGCATTTAAATTTTAAATTAATTTAAATTTTAAGCCAAGTAGAATTCTAAGCGTCTTAGATTCTAAGAATTCTAAGCTTCGTATAGTTTTCTTCTGCAATGTGGACATAAGAAGACTTATTATTTCTCCTGCCTTCCCTCATTACTCTTTCAATAAGGAGTTGAAATGCTGTGCTAGAAAGCAGGCTCGTTTGACTGAAGCAGAGTGAAGATTTATCACCATGCAGTCGAGGGCTGCAATTAAGGATCTTGTCGAGAAATATAACAAGGATGTAAACAGGTAGGGCTGAGACATCAAATTTTCCTTTCCTTCCATTTGAGAGAGACGTTCTGATATTTTTTTCCTTTTTTCTAAAGCTGAGCTAAAGCTGTGTTTGGGCTTAGAGTGCTGTTTTTGTGTGTTTCCTGCTTCAAAATGGCAGCCAGCCATATTACCAATTTTCAGCAATTATGGCTAAAGAGGTTCAGCCAGAGCAGCAGGCCAGCCAAAATTCAAGATCTAGCGGCCACGATTTACACACACCTAGTCTAGAGAAACAGACATAACACTGAAAGGCAGTCAATTGGAAATGCAAGGGAAAGTACTCCAAAATAAACCTCACTTTTTTTTTTGGTAATCAAGGAATACAGCTTAGTTACGTCCAAAGGCAATCAGGGTGTTTATTGCTTTTCAAGTGTTCAGAATGATGTGGCGTTCATTTCTTTGCCAGCTATAGTATATAAAAAAGTGCAGCTAGCAAACAGAGAAGCCAAACAATGCATTTTGACCACGCTTTGCACTTTTCCAGAAAATGTGGACATTCTTGTCCAATGCCAAAAGGTAGTCCGAGGCCCATCAAGGTAAAGGTTCCTCTTGCACAAATGTGTTAGTCATTCCTGACTCTAGGGGATGATGCTCATCTCCGTTTCAAAGCCAAAGAGCCAGTGCTGCCCAACGATGTGTCCATAGTCATGTGGCCGGCATGACTAAACGCCAAAAGTGCACGGAAGGCTGTTACCTTCCCACCAAAGGTGGTTCCTATTTTTTCTACTTGCATTTTTACATGCTTTCCAACTGCTAGGTTGGAGGAAGCTGGGACAAGTAACGGGAGCTCACTCCGTTACATGGCACTAGGGGTTCAAACCGCCGAACTGCTAATCTTTCTGATCGACAAGCTCAGCATCTTAGCCACTGAGCCACTGCATCACTTCCAAGGCACATTAAAACCTCCTTTTATTAGTTTATCATAACCTCTTTTTTCAATTTAGATCCATCACTCTTAGTTTAAAATAGAAAAAAAATAGAAGAAAGTTTATTTCATTTCATTTCATTTATTAGACTTATATACCGCTCCCTTTCCCAAAAACGGACTCGGGGCGGTGCACAGGAAATTAAAAAGAATATATAAACATGACAATATATAAAGTTTAAAATCAAATTAAATTGTTAACCCTGTGCTAAAATTTACAATAAATGAAACTATTACCCTTAAGAACCAATTAAAACAATTTGATATCAGGCTAAAGGCTAGGTAGAGTTAGGCCAGGCCGGCCTGTTGGAAAAATTAAGTCTTGAGTTTCTGGCGGAAAGAACGGAGGTCCGTGGCTGTTCTAAGTTCGGGGGGTAGGTCGTTCCAGAGGGTTGGGCCCGTCACAGTGATGGCCCTTCCCCTGGGCGTCGCCCACTGGCATTGCCTAGTGGATGGCACCCGGAGAAGTCCCTCTCTGTGCGATCCTGTAGATAACTAGGTCCCCTATTGTCAAGGCTGATTTCATTGAGCAACTCAACTCCAGAGTCAGACAGTACAGGTAGTCCTCAACTTATAACAGTTCATTTAGTGACTGTTTAAAGTTACAATGGTACTGAAAAAAGTGACTTACAACCAGTTAACACCTTTACAGCATCCCCATGATCCTGTCTTCAAAAGTCAGATGCTTGGCAACTGATTCATACATATGGCCACTACTGTGTCCCAGAAGCTTCTGACAAGCAAAGTCAATGGAGAAAGCAGATTCATTTAACAACCAAGATACTCACTTATCAACTGCAGCGATCCCCTTAACAACTGTGGCAAGAAAGGTTATAAAATGGGGGCAAAACTCACCTAACACATGTCTCATTTAACAACAGAAATGTTGGGCTAAATCGTGGTTGTCAGTTGAGGACTACCTGTACAACTAAAATGCTAAACTTTATTTCTAAGAAGTAAATCTATTTACTTTTTCCCCACCACCTTTAAATCTATTATTAATCAGTTCTAGCCTTTGATCTTTTAGAGAAAGGATAGAAACTCATTGATAATTCCTGTCATTCTTTCTTATCTCCTCTTCCTTCCCATCCATACTAACATCAAGTTTAAATACATACAAGTTTGCCCTTTTCAAAATTTGCAACGATCCTGTTGGAAGTTCCACATGCATGTGCGGGGGGGAGGGGGGAGTTTGCATGCACATGTGCGGTGGGTTGTGCATGCATGTACACTGGGGGGATTGCGGGGGTTGCCGTGCACCCCTGCACTCCATGTATGGTCCTAGGAGGCTTTGGTGAAGCCAGCTAGGTCCAAAACAGAGTGTGGGAGTGTTCGGTGCACACACACACACGGCCTGTTTTTGGTCCCAAGAGGCTTCAGGGAGACCTGCTAGCCTTCACTTCTTTAGAGCATTGACTTCTGTTGGGATGAAAACTAACAAGGATTCGAAACAGAGTTGAGAGTCACTTTCTTTTTCTAAATTTATTCCCTCTCTCCTCCCAGTTGTAATTTAAGTTGATGACCCCCCCAAAAAAATACTTTCCAAATTTCTTTCCAGGGAAAAAAGAAGCGTTCTTGCACTTCTTAATGTTAGGAATTATATTCTAGCATGGGAAGAAATCTGTGTCAGAAGAAGAGAAGGTTCACTGTAGACAAATGGACAAACACGGCAAATATTCCATATATCTTTCCTCCTTTCTTTCCTTTCTCCCCAATAACGACTCAAGTGTGAATCACAGACCTCAAGTCTGACTCACAGACAATTTGTGACTTAGCTCAACATTTTGGCTAGACAGGAGAACCCTGATAGACAAGGCTTGACTGGATTAGAATCTTTATTGCAGACAAGAATGAAGCCAGTTAATTGCTAAAGCCCTGACTTCTTTTCTTGACTTTCTTTGCAATTGTGTGGTTGTTTTGGGGTTTACACAACAGGCATCTCTGGTCTGGGAATGGCTGGTTCCCACCTCGGTCTTCACCTATATGTGTTTAATCTTCTTGTTCACTCTACAGGAAAGTCAGACTTCAGGGGAATTAAACATGCGGTGCATTTGAGAATTTCCCTTCGTCTGACATCTCGAATTGTTTATTCTTGTAAAGAATCATCTCCACCAAACATCTATGCACATTGCTTTTCAGATACAGATAGACTTACGACCACAGCAGAGCCCAACATTTCTGTTGATAAGTAAGACAGTTGTTAAAACAGTTGTTGAATTTTGACTCATTTTGAGACCTTTCTTGCCACAGTTGCTAAGTGAATTAAGTTAAGTTAGCAACACGATTGTCCCAAAGATGCTTCCCCCCACCCCTGCTGCCACCAAGAAGCAACTGGACTTTCTGTTTTTTCTTTGAAGACTTGAGGAGCATAAACCCTTCTGTTCCCCACCATCCCGTCACAGCTGAAGAAGCTTCGTGGATGAGAAGCGAAATGTCTTCCAAGAAAAACCAGAAAGTCCAGTTGCCTCTTGAAAAAAGAAAGTACCTTTGGGATAACCATGACCTGGATGACTGAGAATCTCCATAGACATTTAGCATCATGGTGGTTAAGTGAATCGGGCTTCCCCATTGACTCTGCTTGTCAAAAGGTCACAAAGGGTGATCACAAGACCCCGGGACACTGCAACTTGTCATAAATATGAACCAGTTGCCAAATGCCTAAATTTTGATCATGTGATCATGAGGTTGCTGCAATGGACATACGTGTGAAAAATAGTCATGTCACTTTTTTCAGTGCCACTGTAATTTCGACAACTGGTAGTCCCTCGTAAGGGCCCCTTTCCAGGGTTACAGGAGAAGACAGTCAATGGTTTTGAAGGCGGAAGAGGGCTCTACGCCCCAACGGCAGATCAAGTGGCCGGAACCATCTTCTAGGAGAAGGGAAACTCCGATTACAAACCTCCACTGGCTTGGGGCTCTATCCACTAGTGGGAAAGGCTTTAGGAGTCAACCTTGAGGCAAAATCTGGAGCTGGAGACCAGGAAGCTGTTCGCAACTGTGTACAGCCACGTTCTGGAAACTCCTACAACGCAGCTGGAACCAATTGTATAGACTCTGCCATTCCATTGGACTATTTCAGCAACATGGAGAGAGGGGAATCTGCTGCTTGTGTGACAGTCTACTCTTGTTAGGGGGAAAAAACACCCTCGTTGGAAAATAAATGCGGAATAATGCAATATACCGGACGGTAAGAGATTCGTTGCTTAAGCACACAATAACTATCAAACACTGATAGTAGGAAAAATAGTTGTTACTTTTGTAGTAACTAAAATACTTCTTCCAAACAGTGATACTAACTCCTCTAACGATAAACAGTCCTTCACCAAAACCCCAGTTATCTTACAGTCAAAACAAACAATGATACTTCTTCCGTCTTCAGCTTCTTCCTCAGTGGCAATCAGGAAGCAAAGCAAAGCAAAGCAAAGCAAAAGGGAATGAACTGTGTTCCCAGCTGCCTTTTTATGATTGAGCTGGGAAGCCCAGCCAATCAGATTCCACATAGTCCTTAAAGTTACATATAATCTTTAAGAATCCTGGTTTATACATAGTGTCAACCCAACATTAGGATAATTATCCTAACAGTTTTAATGGGTTGTGCACGTGCAGACATTTTTATGTCCAAATTTGCACACTCACGGAACCGGCAGTAATGCCGGCAGCAACCCATCCCCAAGCTGGGCCATTTGGTCCGCCAAAGGAAGAGCGCCGGGGTCCCTTCACATGCTCTCTCTCTCTTTCTCCCCCGCAGTCGTCGTCCTTGATTTCGAGCGCCACCGCGGCTGCTTTGTTGAGCTCCGGAGCCGTGGACTATTGTCTTCACGTCCTGAAGTCCCTGCTGGACTACTGGAAGAACCAGCAGAACGACGAGGAGCCCGTGCCTGCCAGCCAGCTCCTGAAGCCCCACACCACCGCCTCTCCACCCGACATGAGCCCTTTCTTTCTGAGACAGTATGTCAAGGTGAGATGGCGGGTAGCAAAATGACTCCCTGCCTCTTGTTTGGGTGTTTCTCAACCTCGGCCTCTTTGAAGGTGTGTGGACTACAACTCCCGGAATCCTCCAGGCAGCATTCAACACTGGACTAATTCATTCATGGGGGTGGGGGGATGGGTGCTAACTTTTCCTTCCCAGGATCTGATTTTTTAAAAAAAGAATAGAAGCGTAGGATAGGGTGGAATGGAAGGGTAGGGTAGGGTGGAATGGGAGGATTGGGTAGGGTAGGGTAGAGTAGAATGGAAAGGTAGGGTAGGGTAGGGTAGGGTAGAATGGAATGTAGGGGTTGGGTAGGGTAAGGTGGAGTGGAATGGAAGGGTAGGGTAGAAT
>JAPKID020005483.1:0-11101 GCA_026931265.2 Tropidonophis doriae | reverse complement strand
TTATTTAAATATTTAATATATAGAGGGCCCCGCAAAAAAAATCCAATCGGGCCCCGCACTTATTGGATCCGGGCCTGAATACAACTGCATGAGAAAACAGCTATTCCATGGTATCCAATTCTGTATTCAGTACTTTTTCATATTTACAGAAAATCAGAGGGAGATCATCAGGCTATACTGATTACATGCACATCTATTACTCTATAAACTCATCAAGCCATAGCTACTCCAATGCTCATCAGACTGATAGAAATTTAAGCGAAAGATAAGACAGACATATTTATTTAGGAGGTCACAAATACAAGAAGCAGATCAACTATCATTCTTTGCAGATGACACATGACAGGAATAAATATGCTGTTTGGGTGTTTTTGAATCCAAACCTCAGTCAAATCTGCTAAATTGAGGAAATGATTCTTATTTAAAAAGCCTTGTTTTTTTTCTTTTTAAAAATCTTACAATACATGTTTATAAGAATTTTTAACTATAATTTTACTGTTTTCCTCCTGTTCTCCTTTTGTTTAATTGTATCCAGTTCTCAGAAATTGTTTGCCATTACCTCCTTTGCAGGGTTGAGAGTAAGTAATTGGCACAAGGTCATCCATCTGGCTTTGTGCTTGAGTAGGAGTAGGACTAGAACTCAATCTCCAGGTTGCTAGCCTGATGGCTTTATCACTACGCCAAACTGGCTCTATCATTTTTAAAATTTATAATTAATTTATTGCAATGTTATATTTGTATTGCAACTCATCAATTGATGTTTCAAAGTATTAAAAAGGTAAAAATAAATAAATAGCTGCTTTTTTAACGTTAAGGAAAGTTTTATAAATTCAGATTCTTCAGAGAGCACATATATTTTCTTGTTTTAAAAAATAACAACTCTATTACTTGGGTAATCAGGTGGATTTCTGAATAATTGCAATGGTCTGATTTATCTAAAATTCTGTAGTGCTAAAATAATGTATTTAGAAGTAGAAAGTTCCAAGGATGAAAAATAAAGATGTCAGTTCCTATGTTCAATATAAAAATAGCACAGGTACTTGCTTGAATAGCAAGTCTTATTTTAATCCCTTTTAAACTCTGTACACAATTAAATACAACTTCTTTTTTAACCTTGTAGTCATTCAGGTTCTTATAGAGGATGTAATGTTCATTGTTATGCTCATCTTCTCTAAGCAGCCAATTATCATGATATACCGAACACAGAGGTAGATGATTGCTTGCATTGTCCTTCAGTTTGGGCTTTCCAACCTATAGTACAAGACCAAAAAAAAAAAAGAATTTAAACAAGCAGACATTAAGAAAAAAAAGGCAATTTAAAAAGCAGGCAAGATAGAATAGCACAATCATTAAAGGTTTTTATCATTTTTAAATACTCCAGACTTCAAATTAATCTCATGGCTCAAATCAAAAGGAACTGCTTATAACTATCGGTTTGGACCAGTTCAGCTGAGTAGGTAGTAACTTGCCTGCCACGCCCCTGAACCAATTCTATCCACCATCTTGCTTTTTGCTTCTGCACATGTGCAGAAGCATTTTTTTAACTACTGGACATGCACGCCTGCTCCGCCCCAGAACTGGTTCTATCCACCATCTTGTTTGCTTCTGCACATACACAGAAACATTTTTTTTACTACTGCGCATGTTTGCCTCAAGCGCATCCCTGAGCAAACTAGCAGTAAAAGAACCCGGAACCCACCCCTGCTTATAACTAAGTGTTTTGTTATTTCTCCTTATAAGATCTTTAAGAAATATGCAAAGATTGTTACCACACTGCATCAGTTAAGCATTTAGTAATAGCAATAGATCTTTAGATTTATATACCTTTAGATGTATCTCTGAGCAGTTTACAAATGTCAACGAATTGCCCACAACAATCTGGGTTCTCATTTTATTGACCTTGAAAGTCTGGAAGGCTGAGTCAGACTTTGAATTTGAACCAGTCAGGATCACATTCCTGGCTGTGGGCAGAATTAGCCTGTGATACTGCATTCTAACCACTGTGGCACCACAAGCTCATTAAGATATATATGTCAATTATTCTGAATGCATATAATAGCCGTTTGCTTAAAATACACTAAAAAAAGGTTCTTTTCTGAAATACCATGGTTACATCTTATTTATCTGACCAATGGTTAAAATGTTTTTAGTAGTGAATAAACACAGTGAGATATGTTTTGTTTTGGGGAAATTTTTCTTTATTTCTAGCTGCATCGAGATATATTCCATTTTGTGCCTTTGCAATGATTTCTCATAGCACAAAATAAAAGGTAATTTGATATTTCTTAAGTCAAGAAATGAAGCTCTAGTTAACTATGGATAAAAATAAAAAGTCCCAAAATATTTCACATTTTCAATTTGCAATTCTGTTATATGACTCAATTCTAATTTATTGTGGTCATAAATCAAGAACTAGCTATATTTATTTAAAATATCGCACAGTTTTCAGCCTGAATTCCTCATAAAGAAAAACCAATGAATACAGCACTTCAGATTTGTTACTTTACACCAAAAATAAATAATTTTTTTAAAAAATATTTCACCAATGGGGCACAAAATAAAAGGTAATTTGATATTTCTTAAGAAATGAAATTCTAGTTAACTATGGATAAAAGTAAAAATTCCAAAACATTTCACATTTTCATGACCAATTTGCAATTGTTTATGACTCAGTTCTAATTTAAAAAACTATGGCATAGAAAGTACCGTAGTTCCAATGATTCTTGGTAAGCAAATAAAGATGTATGTAATATTATTCTAATGTAGGCACCTTTTCGGAAACATAGCAAGTCAAACCAGCTTGTCCAATGTGCAAAAGCTATTGAGCTTTTAAAGGCTTCAGTTTAAGCAGGAATGTTAGCAGGAAATGAATTTTCTCTGATATGACAAGTATCAAGTCTACTATTCTATTTTTCTTTGAAACTATGTTCAAATTTCATAAGGATCTCTATTAGTATAATTTACAAGACAGAAATGAGTGGTTGTGTGCTGAGATTCTTTAATCTGTTGAACATTTATAAAAGTGAACATAAATGCCACTTATTTTAGCAAGAGGTCTGAGAGATACGTCATAATCATTGCAAAGAAATCGATAACAAGGCCTTAGCTCCGCACAGAATAGCTCAAGCAATATCCAAAGCATCCATGAAACCTGAGAACAAAAATGTACTACTTTAACATATGCTGAAATAACCAAAACAAGGGCCCAAAGAGTAAACTATATATAACTTGATAAAGAGCAAGGAAAAAACTTGTTGAATAGAACAATATTCAAATCTTCTTATTTTTTCCTGTTATTGCAAGGGTTATTTTTACACTTGTGTCTTTATTATTTATTCTTTTATAAACCTTTCATCTTTTATAGTTCCAATAGTAAGGAGAACCTGTAAAAATAGATATATTAAACATGAAATGTTTCATCATGAATGGAGAGGATTCCCGACTATATGAGCCTGCATCAGGATGTAAATGCTCAAGCTTCAAACCCACTATCCAAAGCCCATCAAAAAGTGAAGGCAGGGCAGAAGTGCTCCAATAATCATACGAAGAAACTCACAACAATAATTTTATGTCAATATATACAAATTGTTTTACAAAGCAAAATACACTTTAGTGTATATTTAATTAGTCAATTTAAAGTATTTTTCCCCACTAGTAACCTCATTTTATATTTTTAAAAGCATTTTATTTGAACTTGCAGCATTTTTAAAAATTATTTCTTCTAACAATATCCCAGAGCAATTTTGTCTTTTGTCATGTTTTATAGAAAAGTAAAATGCTGCCCTCTAGAGGCATAAAAAACTTTTATTGATGCTGAGAAAATGGTAAAAAGACCAATTCTGCTTTCCTAAAAAATGAAGGTAACACAAAGTACTTGACTGTGTTTTTTCCAAACACTAGTCTCTTTCAATAGGAAACAGGTCAATTGAATTTTTTTAAAAAATAAAATATAATTAGAAGTGTACTGCATTAGTTTTCTTCTACAAAATATAAGAAAAGCAAACCTATGACAAAGTATTTTAGATAGAACATATTGCATTTATATGGAATTCTGACCTTTGGAAGCACATTTAGAAAGTTGGTAAAATATCAAGTACCCATCAGTAGAATAAATGCCACAAACCTTGCTTACTCATGTAAGGGCAGAGATTGCTTTCAGGAAGGAACAACACTGTTTAATTAAGTTGCTAAGGTGTTGTTTTTTTACTGCTAACATATTTAAAGCAACATAAATGTAAATTCTACACATGGACTCACTGAATAGATAATATTGGAATGAAACATGTTGTCTATTCCAATATAGAAAAGTGTAGTCAGTTAGGAAATTCTAAAGTACAAATTTTGGAAGTCTATAAATTATTTCTGTCAAATATTCTAGTTAAGGTTACAATCTGTAAGCCACCCAAATTTGCCTTATTGGGAAGATGGGTGGGTGGATGGATGGATGGATGGATGGATGGATGGATGGATGGATGGATGGATGGATGGATGGATGGATGGATAAGTAAGTAAATAAGCAAGCAAGCAAGCTAGGACCTGGACAGCATACAGTCAGAAAATAAATTATATTTTAAAAAAGATTTAGTTTATCAGAATTTTACATAATAGATGGATTACAACCAGCACCAGGCAAGACTTTTTTTTCTATTATAAATTTAGATGCAGATTAAATGGACCTAAGATTCAGGCATATAGATTTCATTTGATCATTAATTAAGATGTGGTTTAGAAACTAGGAAACTAAGTAGTGGACCTCTCCTAAGCTTGAAAACTGGGTAGGTGACTGAACCAATCACTCTCTGTAGCAGCCCAATCTACTTCAATTTGGGAAAAATAGGGAAAAATGGGAAAAATAGGAACCAGGTGTATTATGTATGCTTGCCACCTGACTATGTATATTTGTGCAATACATGTATGTATAGTTATGTGTATGTTATATATGTGTGTGTGTCCATATGCATGTATATAGTTAATAATTAACTATATACAGTATACAAGTAATATAATTATACAAGTACATAGCACACACACACATATAATAAACCTGAAAAGCACAGGAAATATAGTTAATATTTTAATATGTGAATCCCTTGTACCACATAGAATGCTTATTTATTTTGCAACATCTGTAACCCATGCCAACGAAAAAAAATCTGCTGGAATTCAAGAAAGGTGGACTCTAAGCCTGTCTTTGAAGATACATAGGCACTATTGTACAGTAACTGCACCAAACCACAATGTTGCAAAAAAGAAAACATGCTTGGAATCATAACCTAGGTGCCATTTATATGTCCTTGGGTACCAATGTAAATAGTTACAAACATGTCTATAACATTTGCTTCTCACACACACACCCGTAAAGAAAACCCATATCTGAAAGGCACTTTAATTGATCCAGATTACATATAGAACATCTTTTCACCTTAATATGCACCACTTAACCTGATGGGCTTTAGATACCCCAAGAACTGTCATAAATTCCCTCCCAGATTGGGAAATTTATTACCATGTGGCAGCCGTAATTTGACTTAAAGATTGAATAAACCTAAATAATAAAAGGATACTAACAAGAGGGTCATGACTGAGGTCATGAGGGCTGCCACAAAGAAGAGGGAGTCAAGCTATTCACCAAGGCACCTGAGAGCAGGACAAGAAACAATGGGTAGAAACTAATCAAGGAGAGAAGCAACTTAGAACCGAGGTGAAATTTCCTGACAGTTAGAACAATCAGTCAGTGGAACAGCTTGCCTCCAGAAGTTGTGAATGCCCCAGCACTGCAAGTCTTTAAGATGATGTTGGATAGCCATTTGTCTGAAATGGTATAAGGTTCCTGCCAAGCAGGGGGTTGGATTAGAAGACCTCCAAGGTCCCTTCCAACTCTGCCATTGTATACTGCTATTGTATATTGTATGACCTTCAACTTAGCTGGCATGCATTTATTTGGGTGAGAAAAAACAAAACACACTCATATTTCCAGAGACACTTAGTAAGAGATGCCCTATTATATCTCTGAGAGAAAATTAAGAAAAATCATTATATGAAAATCCCACTTTGGCTTTCAACTATTGAGGCAAGAGTATACTCTAATTTATTAGATGTAACTAAGGCAGTGAGACACAAAGATTTATTGGATGAACAAGGTATTTAATCAGATATTAAAATTTGACCAAGAATTAAAGAGCCAATTTGTTTACAAATTAGGACAAGATATAAAAAAGATTTAGAATAATTTGGCTTCTACAGAGAACAATAGGAATTAGAAAAAATACTACAGGGGACCGGGGAGAGGGAGATGATTACCAAAACATACAATTATTTCTTACAATTTAAAATGGAGGAAAAAACAGTGAGAGACAATGATAAGTTGGACCCCAAAATTTGGTTATAGTATCGAATTGGAACATTGGGAAAATTATGGGAGAAAAACTACAAGTTGACAATGTCTATAAAGTCTATAAAGAAAATTTGTTTTATCGTTGGCATTTACCCCCGGCGAAATTGCCCAAAATGTTTCCAAAGCATTTACCTGAATGTTGGAGATGCAGTTATAAACAAGGAACTTTATATCATATGTGGTGGTCATGTCCTAAAGCTAGGGAGTTCTGGCTCAAAGTAAAGAAATGGTTAGAAGAGATTCCAGGACAAAAGATAGAGCTAAAACCGTAGTATTCTTATTGGGCATATTAAGGAGAAACATGTGTAAAAAAAATTCAGTATATAATACTGCATATAGTAGCCACACCTAGAATCATCTTTGCTCAAAATTGGAAACAGAACAACACCCCCTCTGATCAAATGATAATAAGGGTATTTGAATGTGCAGAGATGGATAGGTTAACCATGGAGTTACAGGATAGAGAAGAATCAGAATATTATAAGATCTGGAATATATGGTACATTTGGCTGGAAGATAGACATAAAGCTACTGTATAAGGAATATGTAAGATGCATATCAAAAAAAGAGAGAAATGTATAGGTTTGTAAATATTGGTATAATTTAAATGAATATATAATCTATATAATCAGTAACCATGTTAATATAAGTGACATGATACAGAAATGCTGTAATGAATGGAATTATGTTGTTGTTGTTGTTGTTGTTTTTAATGTTGAAATATGTTTAATAAAATTTAACTTTAAAAAAAAAAAGAACTGTCATAAATTCCCCCCCCCCCCCCAATTAGCTGAAAATTGCAGATGGGAATCATAGGAATTGAAGCATCATCCAGTATCTGGAGGGAACCAAATTGGAGGGGGGGGGACCGTATTCTCAGAAGTGGTAAAAATCTCTGCACCCAGGCAGAACTTTTCTTCTTATATTCTTATTTCGATTTTTCAGAAAGGCTCCAACCGAAGCAGCCCCTATCCATTGGCCCAGATGCATCTTTCCAGATTTTAACGTTTTTTAAAAATCCTTAAAAACACCCCTCGGCTTCAACTTTTCTCTAAACGGTTTTTTTCTTCTTCTCTCCGAGAACAGTTCACGCGTGCTGATGGACACGGGACAGAAGTGGGAGGGAAGAAGCATGGCACAGCACCTGAAACAAGGCTCCAAGGGAATCTACTCCATCATCTGCCAGCCCACCGTCTGGAGGCAACGGGGGGGGGAGGGGGAGAAGGGCACCATCATCCTGCAGCCGTTACCTTGGTTGCTGTCCGAGGCAAAGGAACCGGCCGCTCACCTCGGCTGTTCATGACGCTTAGGGGGAGCCGCAGGAGGCGACCCTTAGTTCCAGGGCTTCCTCGCGCGCGACGCGTTTCCCCGGCAACGGACCCTGTCAGATAGCTACGACAGAAACCCTCAAATGTGAAGAAACCCAAGATTTCTTATTGAGAGGGCAATATTTCCCCATCAATATGCTAATTCTTCGCATCGTGAACCAAAGATTATATTGGTTTGTTACAAACACCGAGGAACGTTTCACTGGAGCATTTTACACCGCTGCCAGGATCCGAAAGCTAGAACAGCCTCTAACTAGCCGTCAATGCGGGGAGTAGGAGGCCGGCGACGTGTGCATTTTGGCGCGTGCGCATTAGACGGACAGGAAGAGGAGCGCGCATGCGTATCCCAAATAAACGACCTTGGGATAGATTGAGGCGTCGCTTCTACTTTGGCCTGCTGGCGAGTATCCGGACGACGCCATGGGGAAATTGAACGTAGTTTTACTCCGATATCTTTCTCGGGATCATTTTAGGGTCCTCACTGCGGTAAGGCTGGGTTGGCGGATTCGGTTTATATAATCCAGAGGAAGTTTGAGATCTGAATTGGTCGGGGACGGCCACGTGTCTCCTCCTGCAAGAGTTTTAGGATGGCTCCGGGTAAAAGTGCTGAGACGGAGACCCTCCAGATGTTCTTAAAGTACCAGAACCCTTCCCTTTTAGGCATGCTGATTGGAATTGCTGGGGGTTCAGAAACATCTGGGGCTTCCACATCTGTTTGCAGATGAGCCTCCTTTTTTTAAAGTAGATAACAATAGAATAGAGTTGAATAATAACTATTGTCACATTGTACACTAATCGGCATACATTTAAATGGAAATTTTATTGTATACAGCTCTCAAAGGGTCATCACCTCTAATATACACTACATAACCATGACAGAATAAATGAATAAAAAAATACAAAATTAAGTATGCATATACCCACTTATTTGACACAGAGAAACAACACAGTCTCGTTCGGATGCATTCATGTACATAGTGAGAAAAGTGAATCTTGTGAGTTTAGCAAGTTATGTCTGACTTTTGGAAATATGATAGAAAGCAGAGCACCCCACCCCTCCCCTATAGAGAAAGACTACTCTTCCATATTCTGGAAGATTGGGATTAATCTGGACTTGAATTGAGACCTGTCAAGAATTTGTTCTATTATTCATTTGCCTTGAGAATGCCATTTCAGCGATCTATATTTTATCAGATTATCAATGTTAAGGGAAATACATGCATTCAAAATATACGTTAGTACATTTAAAATATATTTAAAAGAGTAGGAAAGAGATCAATTTGGGCTTATCATAATACATTGTATTTATTATTCTTTCTTTTTGTTATTATAGGTAGAAATGGGCATGAAGAATCATGAAATAGTCCCTCCTAGTTTGATTGCCTCCATTGCTAGTCTTAAACACGGGGGTTGTAATAAAATTCTGAAAGAATTAACAAAACACAGACTTATAGCTTATGAACGAACTAAAAGTAAGTACAAATGTCTTTATTCTTCTGTGCACCTGTATACCAGCCAACAAAGGTTAAAATTTGTATTAATGTAGTAATAATTTGTATTAGTTCCATGTTTCAAATTATATAAATAATAGAAAGCAGAGGACTTGTCATCATTTTAGCTACATTCAGTCCCCTTCATACTTAAGTGCAGAGCTTATGTACCTTAGTATATGCAAGGTTTATTTCCAATTGAATAAAAAATTATAAGAGGTTGTTCTGAGATAAACTATTTTGATTCATTTTAGTGATTTAAAATGGTTTTTCCCAACTTTTTGTCTCCACATTACCTTGGGCTACAGTGCCCAACACATTCAATAAAAGAGAATATATGTTGCTTGGGTTTGAACTGTGCAGCTTGTTCTAAGGTTGATTATCGCAGTCAACTTGGTTGGTGCAACCAAGCTCCAAAAATATCAAGGCCTTTATACTGAACATTACTGTTGATGTGTTTATTTATTTGAATTTCATCTCAGTGCTAGAGTAAGTCTGAGCAGTTTACAAATTCCAATTAGAAATAATAGATATTACCACAGAACTAATAAAAATAAAAAGAAACTGACATAATATATACTACATGTCCGGAAAGTTGGCCAATTCATTATACTAGGAAGCAAATACAGTAGGTCTCCTGGGAAGCCAACTTTTTCCAGCTGTACAAAAAGAGTCACATCAATGGATCCTGTTCCACAGGATAAGTCTATTTACAGAGAATATATGCCTGCTAGCGTCCACAGGTTGACAGTGTCTTAGAGCTGAGACCTGGAGCATGTCATTCCTTCTAGGTTTTATTCATCAAGCAGAAATAACAGGATGATTTACAATGTTAAGAATTATAGTTCAATATAATGGTAGGATTATATCATCAGAAATATAATCATATTACGTTACTAACAAACGCACATTGTTGTCATATTTTAATTTTTCAGCTGTCCAAGGTTATCGATTAACTAATGGAGGGTATGATTACCTTGCCTTGAAAACACTGACTTCCCGAGATGTGATCTGTTCTGTTGGGAACCAAATGGGTGTTGGAAAAGAATCAGGTATTTTAAACACTAATTCAGTTGACAAGGAGAAGTTGAGAAAGTTATCATAACCTTTGTTTGTAAATCCCCCTCCCCTTCCCCCAAAAAAGAAAATTACTGACTTTTCAAACTATCTGCTTAGGGATAATGTGAATACGTATGAATGAAATTTTGTTTTAAAGATATTTACATTGTTGCAAATGAAAAAGAAGAGCAACTTGCATTAAAACTGCATAGGCTTGGGAGGACCTCCTTTCGGAACTTGAAAAACAAGCGTGATTACCACAAACACAGACACAAGATGTCATGGCTCTACCTCTCGCGTCTGGCTGCAATGAAAGAATTTGCCTATATGAAGGTACTACTTATAGATCCCTGATTGATGACCCAGGGTAGTTGTAATTGAGAATAAAATACATTCCAAGGCTCGGTTGCCTTCCTGTAATTTCCTATTCACACATTAAAATGATGGATTTTATTTGGAATGCCCAAGGTTTTTAAAAATATTTTTCTAATATTCTCCCGATAAGGCTTGTAAAAATCATCACAAGTTTATTATTCTGAGTTCATTTAGCTCATCTATTTGTGATTCACAAATAGATTTACCAGTAAATTGTTATATTATTTTTATCTTTCTCTTATTTTTTTATTTTACTATTATTTTGATTTTGTTCTATTTTATTTAATACAAATCGCTCAGACTCAGAATGAATTGGGCCCCACCAGTGGTACGGACGGGATGTCGGAAGCGGGTCTTGAGACACCTTTCTGGGAAGAATTTGACTCTGTTACTTCCGAGGATATGGACAGGTTGCGTGGGCGACTCAGAGCCACCACATGTTTATTGGACCCGTG
>JAPKID020005482.1:0-11101 GCA_026931265.2 Tropidonophis doriae | reverse complement strand
GGGGTGGGGACTCGGGGCTTTGGACATAGCGTCGGGTCCTCTCTTATTGCCACTGATTTGAGCTTCTTCTCCCTAGGCTGCAGGAAGGAGCCGCTTGGCACTTCTGCCAGCATTCCCACCGCCGCTGCCAGCCCGCTTGGATCAGCGCAGGCAGAGGCGGCATCCCATCGCCGAGGGGCTTTGGGACCGCAAGCCCCAGCCGCGTCTGCAGGGCGCACGAGGCGTCAGGTCAGTCGCGAGCGAGTGAGTCGAGCGCGCGCCGGGTCCGGGCACTGGGCAAGTCTCGAGCTCCCCCCGAGGGCAGATCCGTCCCCCTTCGAGGGGATCGCCAGGGTAGAAGGTCTTGCGCCCCTCCTTCCGCGTCTGGCGAGACGATCGGGAGGTGAAGAGGGCGAGAGGGAGGGGAGGATAAGTTGGAGGAAAAGTCCGCTTTTGCCTTACCAACTGCTTTCTATTCCTCCTCAGCGCTATAGGCAGGCGCCCTGCTGAGCCTTTCCCTGGGAGAGTTGTGCAACCGGCTTAGGAGAAGAAAGCGGCGAGGATTTCCGCGCGCTTCGTCCATCTGTGCCGCGGGTGCGACTTCCTTGTTAGTTTTTCCGCTGTTGGCTCCCCCCCCTCCCCTTTTTAACCTCTATTTGAACATGGCAAGGACAGTATCTCCTGGAAATGGATTCAGTGTGGGAAAAAGCACAGGAAACCAGAGCTAAATGACAGGATGCGGGAGACTTAAGGAGATAGTGGAGAGAGAAAAAGGGAGAGACAGAGAGGAGAGAGAGAGAGACAGAGAGAGAGAGAGAGCGCACCTACTGCAATCGACGAGTCTTCTGGTGCTACTACTACAATTGTCGGCTGAATCAGTTTTCTGTTTCTTTTTAACTGCCCGTGCTGAAGGAGGATTTAAGATCTGAGAGGAATCGCGTGGAGAGATTGGATAATCTCGTTCCCTTTCTTCAGACCTCCCGTATCCGGAGCAGAAGATGGTCTGGGGTCTACTTTTGCACTGTGCAGCCCTGATAGTCGCCCTTGGCAGGGCTTTGAAGAGTGGTAAGTGACTCAAGATCACTTTCAGGTGCATCCAGGTTGCAGTCTGCAAGTTGGAAGCTCCTTTGCCTGATGTGATGATGATGATAAACCAATCATGAAACAGGTTTTAACTGTACTGGCTAGAAGGAAAGGTTGATGGATAACATGCTGGGTATTCATCTAGAATTACACCTAATCAACACGCTTAGTCTGACAGCCTTTCCTTTTTGGCTCCATGCTCTAATGCAATATGTAACACTGGGCTTACGGCTTTCACATAATAGCCAATCATTTTAATGTTTCCTTCCCTTGGCAGTTGCACAAGATTGTCTAGAAAAATTAAACAGATGAGTATTTCAAATACCCAAGTATTGTTTACTTCTAAGGAAGTGAAAGCTAAGGGAGATAGATGTATATGCACAAATTGCAGGCACAATTTCCCTCATTTATACTTATAAAATGGGGGAGAGGGAGACTTGAGTTTACAGACTGCTTACAGAATGCAAGGAATATAAAGCATTCTTCTTCACAAACAACAATTCTAAGAAAGAATTCCCTCCAATAGTCTTTGTAACTGGCCCTTGGGGCAATGCTTGATAGCAGCAGCTTCAAAACAACATAGATTTCTGGCAAAATAGTGGTCCAGCATCTGGAATATCTCATTATATTACGCATTTTTAAAATGTTCTTACTTTAGGAGTGGCTGGCATGCATGGAGTGGGGAAATCACCTGGGTTTTTCCTCTCAGTACCAAGTCTGAGCGGTTATTAGCTAATTACTAAATATTAACTTCTCGCTTGACTAGGATTTCAATCAAAGTAATTAAACGAAGGGACATCCGCCTCTGTACTTCGGGTGGTATATTGTTTTAATAAGCAACTGCATGTAGTGTGTGTCTTACAGGAACAGATTTAAATCACCTGTTATGAAGAAAATTAATCTTTTTCCAATATGAGGAAGTTGGCTAATTCGATCAAAACTCAACAAGTTCCCTTGTTAGCTTCTTCAGTAACATTACAGTAGGATCTAGAAATCAGTTTGTAGGAAACTATTTGTACCTTGGATTTAGTTTCAGATCAACAGTGGTGCTTTGGAACTAGAGCTTCTCTTTCAGTTGTCAAGTCTTTTGTTTGGGGGGGTGGATTGAAAATTCAGGCTGAGCATCTTCAGTGATACATGAATAGTACCGAATTTAACTGGGAGGTATAAATCAGAGGAGATTCATTGAAAGTCTGGTAGAGTGAGATGGACTCAATGCCTTTGTGCTATCAATTTATATTCTTTGAAGAGCCCAATCTAGGAAGGAACTACAATGCTACCATTGAGTCTGACTAATTGTGGGCAAAATATTTTTAGCCCCACTGAAGTCATTGCAGTTCCTTGGATCTGCAGCAGTTCAACATACCCACAAATGCCAGAGCTTCCTCTGTCCAGTTCAAGTGTCTGCAAAATTAATTCATTAACCCTATTTAGAGCTAATGGTCCAAAGTCATTAGAAACGGCTTCTCTTAATCAAGTAAGAGAGATTTCACAGAGCCAGAGAGTCTTAACAGCCCACATTATCTTATTATATTATCACTTTCCCAGGAGATAGCGATTAAAGGGGTTTTGGTGGTGGGTTCACTAAATGTTTCCTGGAGTGACTCTGTCAAGTGATTCACTGGTTCATTTCAACTATTTCACATATTCCAGATTATGCCATGTTGTTTGCATAGTATTAGAGAAGATTTAATGATGCGGGATACTTTTCTTCCTAAGTCTGCTACAGATGGCAAATCATGCCAGATTGTCTCTCCTGCCACATGCAATAGGCTTGCACAAGAATATCATTGGCTGCTCACTTTGAACTCCTAAGGACATCTTTTGTTCTCAGGGAAAACACATACTATGTAAAGTGCCAAAGCAGGGATAAATAGAAACATACAACCAACTGAAAAAATCATAATTTGTTGAAGGAAATAAACCATCTCATTCTCTTCTAATTTTTGGCAGATGTCTCCTATAATTGCTGGAGTTACTGCATTTTATGCACTCTTTCTTTCAAGCTGACCTGGTTTTCTATAGTAAAATTCTGCACACCAATAATTTCACATTAAGAACTATTGGTAACCATTTTCATATCACCAGATTTCTCTTAGAATCAAGATTCCAACCTGTGTATGCCATTCTTGGAAAAATGTTGTGCATTGCAAGCAACACATGCTTGGTTCTGTGATATTAATGGAATATCGATGTCATTGCATTTAGATTAGCGGTTCATAATTTTAACCAGTGCAGACGCACAAGCAACAGTGGCGTTATTGACACTGGAGGCTCATGAGTTGTCTTTTCTTTCATCTTTACAATTCTATAAATTGTAATTAATCCTAACATGAGTCAGAGCACTTTTACTCAAGAACAAGGCATGAGATTTGAAACACCAGGGAAGGCAAGGATTTTGTAATTGGAAGTAAAGTTTGTTTTGTTTTCCTTTCCTTTCTGCTTTGCTAACCCTTATCTGCTCCCCAGGCAGCATAGATGGGGGAGGGGGAGAGACTTCCGTAATGGAGCTAAGTAAACCTTTGCTGCTTTAACAATGTGCTTTGTTGCTGGGTAGTCTGGACCTCTGGAGGACAGATAACTTCAAATGGCTTAGATTTAGTATCTGATAAACCAGAAAGAGAGGGATGCTGTAAACAATCCAGATTGTCTAATGACAAAGAACAGACTCATTATCAGAAAACTAACAGTAAAGTGGGGGGGAGGGGGAGGCAGGCACTGTGTTAGCTTCAAGTTGCTCCCTTTGTAAAATTTGATATTTAATGGCATTGTAGCTACAAAATCTATAACTAACTACTTACTATGTACCACTACAGTATACTACTATGAGTACTGTTAGTGCTTTCTGTTCCATAGTCATTAGGTAACAAAAACTTTAATTTAGGCAAAAGATATTTGGTAAAGTTACACAGTTTGCATGTATTTTTTAAAATGATCTGAAAGAAGATAAAGTTGAATCACTATTTATTTTCTGTGCAGGGGGGTGGGAATTCTATAAACAACTGAATAAACAGTTATGAAAGCTATGGGAAAGGAAATATATCAGCTTGAACTAACCTGAGCTGAAGTACTGAATGGCCTATTATTTACAAGATGGATCGATTAAATGTTGTGATTTCAATATAATACATGTATCTGGGTGTGTTTTAATTGCAGATCGATGTGGTGAAAACATAAGAATTTTAGAGCCTGGATATCTCACCTCTCCTGGCTATCCCAATAGTTATCATCCAAGCCAAAAATGTGAATTGTTGATTCAAGCTCCACAACCTCACCAGAGGATTATGATCAACTTCAACCCACACTTTAATTTAGAGGACCGAGAATGCAAGTAAGTGAAATTGGTCTGTAAGGGGAACCACAGCACCATCTAGTGGACAACATTCACTCATGATGTCTTGTTCCTAGGGGGTGGGGAGTTGAAACAGCTGATAAGTGTGAAATTGTGTGTGCAAAATTCATTTCTTGGTGGTGTGACTTCAGATTGGACTGTGTGTAAAAGCAAGTACATATTTCATAGTAGACACTGTCATAGTTATAATCTTAGAATCTGTCTGCTTATTTTGTTGGGAACTTGGACCAATTAGCTGCTATTTCTTACAGGAGGAAAAGGGCAATTGTTCCTTTAAAAAAAAAGTTATAATTATGAAAAGAAAAACACAGTCATGCTTTTTTTTAAAGTAAGCTCACCTTATTGACTAATGTAGTTATATTTTTTTTCTCATTTGATGGCAGTGATCGTATTTATAACAGAGTGGAACAAACTTGGATATACATGTGTGTGTCTCGCTACATGTATTTTAGAGATTGCCCATGTTGTAATTAAAAAATGCTGGTGTACTGTCAAGAAAAGTGTATTGATTAACAGAAATGATTTTCCAATATGAGTTGCTGAGTTAGCTGAGAATTTTGCAATTGTATCGATAAGTATATGGTTTATAGAATGTAATGTACAAAATGCTTTATAGCACTAACATCTAATTAAAAGTTAGTTGTAGTTAAAATGTTTTCACTGGTTAGGTCGCTCTTTATTATGGAAGCTCACTAGGTGACTTTTGGCTAGTATTTCAGTTTTCTTGTTGTGAAGGAAATTAAGATAATCACATACTTGCACCTTAGAGAAACAGTACAGTGCAAATGTAATAATAAATACATCAAGTGATCTCACGTAAGCATTAATTCTGAGATAGGTATGAAATCATTTATTTAAGCAGTATTCTCACATCATCAACTGAAAGTAAACAGGTATTCTATAGTTTCACTACTCCATGTAAAGATGTTACTCCATCAAAGAGGGCGTGAGAACTAATTTGCCCTCTGAGTTTATATGTAAAAGTTGGGAACCATTAGCTTCCAGATGTTGTTGAATGTTCCCAGCAGTCCTAACCCACATAGTCTGTTTAGGGAGTGCTGACATTGTAGTTGGGCAAAAATTAGAAGTTTATAAGTTGCTCATAAAGGTTTTGTTATATAGGATGTGTAATGTGACTTCTATGCAGTTGCACAGTGGTAGCATAGTAGTTAGAACGCAGTAGTGCAGACTAACTCTGCATTCCACTGCCAGGAGTTTGGTCATGACTGGCTCAAGATTGACTCAGCCTTCCATCCTTCCAAGGTTGGTAAAATGCAGAGCCAGGTTGTTACTGTTAGAGAAGACTGCAGAGCACTGTGAAGTGGTATGTAATTGTAAATGCAATTGCAATGCAATGTGTGAGTAGGCTCAAGTTCTTCCTGTGATATGGAATGTCATCCAATTGAGGTTATGAGTCTCTGTAATCTTCAAAAGACTCTGTGGCATAAATTAATAATACTTCCATTGTTACAAATGGGATAAAACATAATTATTTTTCGTAAGCAGACTCTTATCTTGTTTCTGACTGGGGACTATTTTTGTTGCTTTTGTTGCAAAATTGGAGGACCAGATCCAAAATCTTATCATTGCTGGATAAAGTGATTTAATAAGGAAATGTTTAGCATTAATTATCCTACCATTAATTTCAACAAAGTGAGGCTGTGGCCTCGAGCAGTAAATATTGTGTATTCTGAAGGAACACACAACATGATTGCCATGTATTTTTAGCACGGGAAAGGGAAGAGATACCCTTTCTTGCACTGACCAATGCTTGGTTTTATGAGCTTTTATATAATACACTCTACTGTACATGACTTGGAAGATACAACTTATTCCATGACACATTGCAATGTGCCCTGCATGTGACATCTATGCTCTGCTATCTCTACCAATATCAGAAAGTTTCCAGGTGAAATTTAAGATGCTGGTTGTCATGTACAAATCATTTACATGGCTCATGACCTGATTATCTACACAACTGCTCTTCTTTTCTCCAATTGTCTTTGTCGTGTAAGATCAGCATGTCCCACATCCCTTCCATTAAAGCCTTCTCTGTCGCCACTTCTGGCTTCTGGAATACCATTCTTCATAAGATAGACCATAGAATCATAGGACTGGAAGGAATCTCAGAGGCATTTATGGTCCATTCTGCAGGTCAAATGGTTGTCCAGTCTATTTTTTTTTAAATCTCCAGTGATACAGCATCCACAACTCCAGGAGCCATGCTATTCCATTGAATAATTGTTCTCTCTGTCGGTAAAAAAATATTCTTAGTTCTTGGTTAAATCTCTTTTTCTTTTTGTCCCACTTTTCATCCTGCCCTGTAGTGCTTTGGCGAACAAACCAATCTGCTACTCTCCATGAGTCGCTCAAGTACTGGAAGGCAGCTATCATGGTACCCCTAACTATACCTACTTCCCTTAACTGTTCATCATATGGGTTAATCTCCAGATTCCTCGTCATCTTGGTTGCTCTTCGTTGTACATTTTCTATGGTCTCAGGCCTTTTTTTTGTATTGTGATGACCAAAACTGAATGCAGTATTCCATGTGTGGTCTCATTAGTGGAGTATACATTATATTATCACTTTTCTATCCCTTTGTTCATACAGCCTAGGACTGCAGTGATTTTTTGGGCAGCTGCAGCATACTGCTGGCACATCCTTACAAAGACACCTAGATGCTCTCCCAGTTACTACTGTTGAGTCAGGTGCTTCCTAATCTATAACTAGGCATTTGATTTTTAACTGCCCAAGAATGACTTGAAAACCTGGCTTTTTAAACAGAACATGAGCCAAGAAGTTTTGTAATCCTGCCAAGTGATGACTGATGAAGTTTGTTGATGGCCAAGCTGATGTTTTATGTACTTCCTCATTGCATCATTTCATTTTTATAGCTTCTGCATTCTGATTGTATGTCTCTACTGAGTTTTTATCATAAGGCACCTTGAGTCTGATTTGGTAGCATTTTAAATGTAATAAATAAAAGAAAACCTGTGTGGGAGGAATACTCTATATACCGTACGTTGCCTCAGGAAGCAAAATCTCTATGGCTTGGCCTAACTAATGAACAGACTGCTTCTTCTGACACAGGTAAGTGATTGAATGATTACTGAGGAGGAACTGTAAAATAAGGCTACTTGGATAGGATATTTGGCAGGTGGAAGAGAAAACACCTTGATGATCTAGGTATGATGAAAAGGAGCTTGAATCTGCCATAGAGAGCAGCCTCTGACATGTGACCACAAGTGGGACACAAATTTCAATTGTAAGTCATTGTGGTCATAAGTCAAGTCACCATTGACTTGACTTACAGACTGGAACTTTTGTGGCCCACCAATGGTCAGCAGAGCTAGCAGCAGATTCTGTCAGTGAGGAGGTTGGGAGGAACATGGGCCAGTCCTGGAGTCTGGGTAAGGCTCTGATGAGGGCTCTGTGTAAGAGACAGAGAGGGGGTCAGAGCCCTATGCCAGTTATCAGCTGCCTTCAGAGGCAGACATCTGTGAGGCAGACGAACAACTGGAGCCTGTTTCCAGTGTGCAAATGCGCAGAGTTGCCAGATGAAGGGAACAGCTAAAGGGGTTGACTTGGGAGTAAGGCTACAGATGGAATGGCCCCTCCCAGAGGAAAGAAAAGAGGAGCGAAAGGAGAGTAGAGTTTACAGGAAGCTATTAGTTCACTTAATTGGTTCCTAACTCTCTAAGAGTTTTGCAGATACCGGCCTGGCAACTCTCCAAGCCAGATAAGGTCTATGATTGTAAATCCTCCCTTGAAAGACTTTGCTGGATGTGAATGAGCGGAATTCACAATAAATTAATAAAAGCGGTTTTTGTCAGCACAATGAGTTTGCTTAATGCTCTCGGGAAGCCTAGGTCAGAACTGGACCTGATTTTAACATGTTGAGTCACCATGGCCATTAAGCTAATCATGCAGTCATTAAGTGAATCCCCAGCTTCCCCAGTGAATCCAATAAAAAAGTTGCAAATTGTGATTATGTAATCACAGGATTCTGAGACCAATCATACATGTAAACCAGTTGAGGGTATCCAAACTGTGACCACATGACAGAAAGTTGTGTTGCAATGGTCATGAATGTGAGCTTAAGTCATAAGTGGCTTTTCTGAAGGTTGATGTAATTTCAAGCCTTTGTTAAAATGGGCGGTCATAAGTAGTTTTCTACTTATCAAGGCAGTCACAGTTGCTAAATATGACAATTGGGGAGATTTTAGAATGAGCTTTTTAAGGAAATGTTTAAAGCTCCTGTTTTTTTTTAGTATCTCTCTTTCCTGCAATTCAAAGAAGAAATTTACATTGTTGTAATATAAATAATTTAGTATTTATTTAGAAAAGCTTCTGGGTGGCAAATGTAATAGTATAGTAATTGAGATGTTATATTATAGCACCACATGACCATCCTATAAAGGTAAAAAGTTAACAAACTTGGCTTGGTGTAGGTGTATTGCACCCATGGGCATAATGCATTTCTCCTTTTCTACAGAATATTTAGTGCATGCTTTGAAACCCAATTAGTGTTGTCATCTTCTTTTTTTACTCCACTCTAATTGGGCAGTTTTGTTGTCAGGCAAAGGTAGGTAATTTTACAGCCAAAAGCTTTGTAGGCAGACCTACTTAAATCAGCCTTTCATTGTACAACTTAAATGTTTCCTATGTTATTTTGTCTTCCATTCTAAATACTGACCCATTGACTTTCACATTACCACAATTAAACTCAGATGAAGAGATTTGTGTCAAAGGAGCAAATCTGTCAAAAAAAATCTTCTTCATAGGAAATTTTTAAAAAGTCTATTCAACTTGTAAAAAGCCTCACACTTTTCAAAAATTGCAGTTATTTTCTTTTCCCCAGATTCTAGGTGGTGAAAGTTTTTAGCATTAAGCAACCTATTATTTTCCAGTTCTAGGTTTTGGTTTATTATCACAGCTGTATAGATAAAAGATACAATATTGCAATCAAAGCAGTTGATAATTTAGCTTCAAAAACCCCACACGCTTACACGTGAATATGTATGTATGTATGTATGTATGTATGTATGTATGTATAGCTAATGTTTCACAACAACCTGTTATGAGGCCCCCTTGAGGGAGGAAACATACTGTTTCCTTTCCTGCCTTTCGGCTCATCCTAGAGTCCATCCAGACAGCAAGCCAAGAATTAAGTTGTATAATATTTTAAATATGTGTGTTAGTATTATGAGCTGATCAATAAGTTAAATTAAATGAGAGAGAGACCAAGATAGATCTATTTCGAGCTTATTAGCTCTCATCAGTTGGTCATACCCAATTATATTCCATGAGGCTACTCATTGAGCAGGAGTCTAGGAGGATCCCCAGATTATGCACCAGGTCTGTCTGGGGTAGTAAAATACCATTCAGCACCAAAGATGCCATGTTCCTGGAAAATTAGTGGACTCCCAAAATCAATCTATTTAATCTTGTCAAGGTTTAACTCATGTCTGTTGTTCCCTATTCAGTCACCAGGGTAAGACATTCAAGGCATTGCTTAATTTGACAGGAATAGAAATATATGATTGGGTATAATCAGCATGGTGATGGATGAGTTCACCCAGCAGCCTCGTGTAGATGATAAAAAAGAGTACTTCTTTCTTTTAATACTTGCCTGTCTTTGATCCCCTCTTACAGAGGCTTCTGCTCCTTACATATTGGAATAAGAGACACAAATACAAAAGTGGGAAGGAAGCCTTTGTTGTCATGATACATTTTACAGTTTGTCATGATACAGTCTACAGTTATCTGTGGATGTATAAGATAGTGTGAAAAGCTACCCCAATTTAAAAGCAACCCCAAATTTATATCGATCACTTCATAGATATCACCAAAGCACCACAGTGAAATAGCAAAAAAGCTGGTTAGTTGCTTACTTTAATAAATTTATTTATGTTTAATTACATGCTGTGATTCTCTTCATTTTCATTTGGTATCAATATTTCAGTGTTGTAACATTTGGGTTAATGACACTTTCCTTGTATGTCATTCATGATGATTGGAGATTTGGACTCTTGCTTTGAACAGATTTGACATTTGTTGGAATAGGCAGGGCACATTAATACTTAGGCCTCATTCCCTCACATCTCCTCTGCCATGCTCCCCTTTTGTTCTAAAGCCAACAGGAAATCATGCTGCTCTAAATGTTGTGCCCTGCTATCCATATAACTTTAAAGTATTAGATTCCAAACACTCTAATTATTTGTTGGTCATAAGCACTATTATGCATAAAGAGAGTTATGTGATAGCTGATGTCTTCCAAATGTGCCTTCTATAATAATTCATGCTGGCTGAGAATTTTGAGACTTGAATCCAATTCCTCTTGAAAACTTCAAACTCATTGATTTCTTGTAATTTACGGGTCTCATCTATAACAGTTAGGACAGATGGTTTTAATTAGGAGATACCCGCTTTCTCAACAGTTGTAATAGATAAATCTGGATGTATGTCAGGGGTCAGGGCCGGCAGGCGGAAACAGGATCTTGAAGGGAGGTGGGCGGGTCGTCCCTTCGGAGGATTGTTCTATCACCACAGTCCTAGGGAAGGGCAGGGCTGGTGGGAGTCAGAGTCGCCATCAAGAGTCGGGGAATCGTGACCACTGGTTGCAAGCAGTCCCTCGCCCTGACCCCCTGACTCCTTTTCGAGGGCTAGCGGTTGAGGATTACTAAG
>JAPKID020005481.1:0-11102 GCA_026931265.2 Tropidonophis doriae | reverse complement strand
CCTCCAGAAGTTGTGAATGCCCCAACACTGCAAGTCTTTAAGAAGTTGTTGGATAGCCATTTGTCTGAAACGGTATAAGGTTTCCTGCCTAGGCAGGGGGTGTGACTAGATGACCTCCAAGGTCCCTTCCAACTCTGGTATTGTATTGTATTGTATTGTGTAAAATGCAAGTAGACAAATAGGTACCACTTCGGTGGGAAGGCAACAGTGTTCTGTGGGTCTCAGTGTGTAATCATGTCAGCCACATGACAACAGAAATGTCTTCAGATATCACTGCATCCCTCAGCTAGCCAATGGAGATAAAAACTCTCCCCTAGAGTTGGTCACGACTAGAGAGGAAGAAACCTTGACCTTTTTTTAACAGTAATCAGCAGGGGAGGGAATAAATAAGGACGAGATGAAATATTTTATTATTCTGATGCTTCAAAAGCCAAATGTGCATATGTTACTGGAGTTAAAAGATGAGGATATGTTTTCAGAAGGAAGAGCATCTGCTTGACTTCTCATACATACATGTTCTACAGAATCCCCACCTACTGGGTTAATATCAAGTTCTCTGCAGTTCAATGCCTATCCTACTGTTAGTGCAGAAAGCTTCAGGGTTAAAAATTGGATTCACAGGTCAGGTCTCCTCCGTTCGTAACCATCTGGTCACTCATCTCCTCCTGTATCGGTGGCAGGGGAACTTTCGTTAGAGGAGTTTCGGTTTTGAAAAGGGAATCTGTTTTGAGATGAGGAATGACGTAGAACGATTTCTGGAAGGATTCCGAAGTGAAGTAGTAAATGAAGGGATCAAAGCAACAGTTGAGAGTGGCAATGCACAAGGTGATTGGGTAGAAGGTTTTGGCAAAGGTCTCCAGAGAGCAGTTGGCTACAGCTTGAGAACGCACAAGCGCATAAAGGAAAAGGATGGAATTGTAGGGGACAAAGCACACCACGAAGATAGTGACGTGCACAATTATCATCTTCAGCACCTTCTCTTTGTTCGTGCCAATCTGGGAGAGGGTGGCTGGCTTCCTGAGGGTCCTCAGAAGCAGCGATGAACACGTCAGGTTGAGCAGAAGGGGAATGATGAAGCCAACCACTTCAATAAATATTGTAATCTTGGACAAGTAGGTCTTCCATACGTCCTTGGGGAACCCTTCAAAACATGTCGTTATGCCATTGGTGGTGTTAGTTGTGGAAAACAAGGATGCCAGGATCCCACCACTGAGTACCAAAACCCATACTCCTGCACACACGATGGCTGAATTACGTCTCGTCCTGACCAAACGAGACCGGAAGGGGTAGACAATAGCCAGGAAGCGGTCCACACTGATGCAGGTGAGGAACAGCATGCTTCCATAGATGTTGGTCAGGAAGGCTGTCCCGGAGATCTTGCACAGAGGGTCTCCAAAGGGCCAGTTCCTGTTGAAATTGTAGAAGATCTTGAATGGGAGGGTGAAGACGAAGAGCAAGTCTGAGACTGCCAGGTTGGTCATGAAAATGGTTGTCTCGCTCCGCATCTTGATGCGGAACCAGAAGACAAACAGAGAAGCACAGTTGGTGATTAAGCCAAGGATGAAGACCACGCTGTAGACGGCTCCATAGAGGTTGTATTTGAAGGAATCATCGATCACACAGCTATGGTTGTTACTGTGATTTCCCATTCCAGCGCTGCGCTTGGTGAAGCAAAATCAAGTGGCATCCATGTACTGAAGTTCAAGAATCCCCCACT
The DNA here is from genome assembly GCA_026931265.2 of Tropidonophis doriae. Taxonomy (NCBI): domain Eukaryota; kingdom Metazoa; phylum Chordata; class Lepidosauria; order Squamata; family Natricidae; genus Tropidonophis; species Tropidonophis doriae. The sequence continues at coordinate 9,385 of JAPKID020005481.1, read as the reverse complement.
GCTTCAAGGAGCACCTTCTGTTGGTTGAAAACTGGCGGCCACAGAGTCATGATGTGAATCTTTCTCCTGAAGAACACAAAAGAAATGTTTTATAGATGGCAGTTTCCACAGGAAAGATGATATTTAAAGACAAATCAAGTTAAAGGTTGGAAATTTCATCAGAAACCACAATCATACTACTGTGTTTCCCCGAAAATTATTTAGGCAGATAATTTTGCTCTGATTGATGAAACTTGGATAAGCAACAAAACATCTAAGATTAACAAAGTTTGGTCCAGTTACTATGATTCAACCTTCAGACAAATTATGGTATCATATGTGGTGGACATGTATAGAAGCTAAAAAAAATTGGACAAAAATTTGGATGTGGTTGGAGAAGATGATGCAACAACATACTGATCTTAAATCAGAATTATTCTTGTTGGGGATTCTACCAGAAACTTATAATAAAGAAAATGTAGATTTGATTATTCATGTAATAACTGCAGCTAGAATTCTATTTGCACAAAATTGGAAAAGTGAAGAGATCTCTACGGATGAGAACGCGATTAAGAAACTATTAGAATGTGCAGAAATGAATAGGTTAACACTTGCAACTAAAGAAAAGGAAGAATCTGACTATTATAGTATATGGGAGTTATTTTATCAATGGTTAGAGAATAAATATGAAAATTAGAAATGAAAGCAGAGGAGTGAAATAGGGAAACTGCATTAATAAAGTTAAGAGAGGGATTGTTATAATTATGTATTAGTATTAACTTAAGAATAGATAAAATAATGAATATGGCTGTAATTTTAATTGTTATTACACAACATATTTGTACCCAGACAACACACTGTTTAATGAAAGATTTGTATGTTTGTATTAAAATGAAATTAAAAAAGAGAAAGAGATGAGATCTCAGATACTTTATTTAGTCCTACACAACTAAACTTTCTTATTTATCTTCCTGGCTCTCTTCGCATCTTCCTTTCTTTTCCTTTGTCTTTCCTCTTTCCCTTTCTCCTTTCCTGTCCCTTCTTGGATACTCAAATGCCAAAGGGGGAAACATTTCTCCTTTTGTTTTGTTTTTAGTTTGTTTTGATAGCCTTCTTCTAGTGAAAACGGAACTCCGGTGGGTTGCATATCCTTTCGACCACAATAGCCTCCTGCAGGCCTCTGCCAGCAAAAATGGGCTCAGTTTACACTGGCAGGGGCACCATGGGCTGGTCCTTTGCTCTTTCCAGGCCTGTCCCACAGGCCAGATCTAAGCACCCCATGGGCCGGATCCAGCATGCGGGCCTTGAGTTTGACACCCTTGTTTTAGAATGTAAACACCTTGGAATAGGGTTGTCCCTTCAGTCTTGTAAAATAGACATAGAATAGTTTACTGTCAATAAAACATTTACCAATAATAATCACACACTTATAGGACTTAAAGCAAAGTAATCATATAAGCCCAGCCCCCAAATTGGAAGTTAGCCAGCTTCCAGTTTGCCACTACGAAGGCTATTTCAATACTGAAGTTGCATCACCAAGAGCTTCCTATCTCACTGCTTCCCTCATCTCTCGGCATTAATGTTTTCATTTCTTAGGTGACTTTTCTCCTCCACAGCCGTACCTGAGAAGCCCGCTCTGAGCCTGCTAAGTCAATCATGAAGAGTCGGCCTATGCGCACCTCCTGCATAATATTTTTGATGCGGCTCTTTTGGCGCACGGTGACCTGCAGCACTGCATGGGAACGTGAAGATGTTCGATTGGCGGCTGTCGGCTCCTGTGTCCGTTGCTTATTGCCCTTCATCAACAACTGCATTATCTACATGAACAAGAAGAATGTAAGTCTGACCAACACTGTTTGGTGTAGGTTAAGAAAACTGAGGTGCCTCCAGTAAGGACCAACAGGGGGAACAGAACAAAAGGGCTGGTTTAGGATAGTCTTAGAACTTTCTAAGCACATGAACAAAAGCCAAAGAGTCAGACATATTATTGGGTGTTCCTTGGGAATATTCATTTTACTTCTGAAATTTTATCATACCTTAGTGTTTTGTCTCATGGGCTGAATCACCCCACACACAGGCTTGGTTGCTTGCCACTGCTTAATCATGAGCCCAGGTAACTCACATAATCCCCAAACACAAAATAGAAAGCTCAGGGTTTTTGGAATACTGATGTTCAAACAGTTGCTTTCTGCAAATGTCCCCTCCCAATGTCTCACCTATAAGCTGTCTTGGGAGGGGCCACTCAGCAACCACCTGGCTCTTAATCATTACCTCCGCTGTAATTGTTGCCTCCGCCTCTCAGCCCTGCTTACTCTGGCATCACGGACAAACTGCCTTTGATCCTGCCCACTGCTCCATGACCCAGGCGCCTCCTGGTGGCCAACTAGGCTCTCTGAGTCCTGCTATGACACTGAGCCCTCCTCCAAACCTCCTCCTTCTCCTCCTCCAGAGCAGACTTATAGGGCTCTTTGCTAGAAGAGTCCGTCAGCAGCTCATCTGGAGCCAGCTGGGCCACAAAATCTTAGTATCTCATTATATAGTGAATTGGCAAACCTATATAGTTTTCTGTCTTATCTGCTTTCCAGAAAGACCATCTATCTCTTTTTCCCTTATTGGATTTACTGCAATAGATTTTACCCTGATAGCAATAGTTATATAAGGGGACAATTCTCAACAGAAACTCCTTCTTCTCTTTCCTCAGTGAGGGTAGGATATGGGCTAGTCCTGATTGAAGTCCTGATAATGGAAAGTAGGTAATTGTGGGCATTGCTCAGGCTTTAGTCGGCCTTCTATCTCTAATGACTTTTCAAGCCAAAGTGACTTCCATCTATAATTGGGAATGGTGGGTGGAAAAAGACAAACAGACATCACCACCAGGAAAAGGCAAAAGGGAACTTTGTTCCAGTATGGGGAATTTTATGGAAGTTCAAGGGGATTCAAAGCAGAAGAAAATGGGCAACTGAGCAAGCTAAGAGATGCTGAAGAGGCACAGACACAGCATAACATAGTTGGACAGGACCTTGGAGGTCCTGTCCAACTATGTTGTGTTTCTTCTAGTCCACCCCCTGTTTAAGCAGGAGGCTCTATACCATTCTGGACAAATGGATGTCCAATATCTTAAAAACCTTGAGTGATGGAGCACCCACAACTTCTGAATGCAAGCCATCCCACTGGCAAACTGTTCTCACTGTTAGGACATTTCTCCTTAGTTCTAGGTTGCTTCGCTCCTTGATTAGTTTCCATCCATTGTTTCTTGTTCTACCCTCAGGTGTTGTGGAGAATAGGTTGATTCCCCTCTTTTTTGTGGCAGCTCCTCAAATATTGGAACATTGCTATCATATCTCCCCTAGTCCTTGTTTTCACTAGCTTAGACATACCCAGTCCTTGCAACCCTTCTTCATATATTTTAGCCTACAAGCCCCTAATCATCTTTGTTGCTCTTCTCTGCACTCTTTCCAGAGTGTTGATATCTGTTTTATATTGTGGTGACCAAAACTGGATGCAGTATTCCAAGTGTGATCTTACTAAGGCTTTTTAAAAAACTAATTGCTAAGAGAGTAACTTCAATATGTTTCTCCCAAAAGTCTGTTGCAATGAACTGTATACTAACTAAACAAATTTTCCTTGATCTTCTGCCATGTGGTACATTGGTCTACAATGCCCATTATTTTTAGTTCAAATGGCTTGGGGAAGGTTGCCCAAAACAATCTTCTTTAACTGAAGAAACGCTAGATCACAGGATTTGCAGCAGTGGTTTTTGTAACAAAATCAGTTAAAACTGCAGAGTTATGCACATTTGCTTGGGGTTACTACTTGTGAGATGGACTTTTAAATGAGAAAAAATTACACTTTGGCTGTCTGTTCTTTGAATGTCTGTGCTACCAGTTGCCAGGGAATACTGGCCTGCTTTTAATTCCTTTCACCAATATACAGTGAAAAATATACAGTGAATTTCTTGTTCCACCTCAATTGTGTTGTTTCCTCTTGTGTTTCTTCTTCTGCCTCCAAACACAAACAAGAAGCCAAGTCATATTCCCCAAGTGAAGTTCCCAACTCTAGTCAGGGAAATATAGTACAAGAATTAAAAAGGGAAAGGAAGAAGAAGTTTTGATTTTATTTGTGGAATATTTAAACAGAATGCTTCCTGGGGATTCTGGGTTGACCATGTCCTCCAAAGACGAGTCAAGGAGTGACAGTCATTGTGAGAAACAAGAAAAAGCCTGGGCTAGCAACTGTTACTCTAACCAAATTTGCCAGTTGTTCAAACCAAATGGGTTGGATTTGGATGTTTAATCAGATCTGACTAGCTATCCACGGTGACAAATCCATGGTAGTCTCTTGAAGAAAGTTAAAGTAATAATTAGGATTACTCTCTTATAAGACTGCATTTAGCAACAATGATTTTTTTTCTTAACCTTTGCAGGATTTATGAGACACAGTGTGCTGTGATTAGAGTGCAGTACTGCAGGATGCTTCTTCTGATTGCTGCCTGCAATTTGGCAGTTTGAATCTCATCAGGCTCAAGATTGATGCAGCCTTCCATCCTTCTGAGGTGGGTACAATGAGAACCCAAATTGTTGGGGGAAATAATGCTGACTCTGTAAACCACTTAAAGAGGACTGTACAAGAATTATGAAACGGTATAAAAGTCTAAGTGCTATTGCTGTTATTCCAATTCACCTCCTTAGCATTGATGGTTGAGACTTCTGTGATTCCGGCCACTTGGATGAAACCTTTAGCATCCTCACGCAGATCCAGGTAGCCCAAGGAAGGGTTCAGGAGATCTCGGATCATCTCATTGTAAATCTAATTAAAAGAACAAGAGAAAATGTCCATGGTAAGGGCTGGGGATTTATAAGGAGCTTGGAAAAAATACTGGTAGGCTTCGGAATAGACAGAAATTGGTTTCTAGATCATTGCCTTCTTAGCATCCTTCTCTTCTCAGAGATGGGGAAAAACACCTTGTTGGAGGTGAAGGGAAGAGCTCAAAATGTCAGTGCTTAAACACGCTATGAAGCGAAATCACAGAACAGAAGAATCTCCACATTCAGGTTCCATGTCCTAGTACCAAACACCTGGAATCTCATCAACAATAACTTATTGCTGTGATGGCAAACACATGGCACACATGCTGCAGGTGGCATGCAGCACCCATCTGTGGGCACATGGGCCACCACCCCAGTTCAGCTATGCCGCACATGCACTTGCGCCTCCTGCCAACCAGCTGGTCTTCGGGTCTCTGCCGAGCAGGCATGGGGATGGGGCTGCATATACATGTGCGAAGGAGGTGCACGTGCATGTGTGAGGGGTGGGGCGCATACACAGGGGCCACACATGGGGGTTCGTGCATGCACGCATGCATTCATGTGCACACATGTTTTGGGCACGGTCTGGAAAAGGTTAGCCATTACTGGCTTACTAGATCAGAGAGATTAGCTGGCAGCCAGGCAGCACCACCTGATTACTTCTGTGCATTGAATGCAGCCTGGATTTGATATCTGAAATGCTGCTGAAATTGCTGAACAAAGGTCACAATCTGAATCACCTCATCAATGTAGGAAGGGGAAGAGGAAGAGCAGGAGTAGGAAAAAAGGAAGGGAAGAAGGAAGGGGAAGGAGAGGAAGAAGGAAGAAAGTAGAGAAGGGAGGGAGGGAGAAAAGAAAGGGAAAATAAGGTGGTGTTACAACAGGAGGAACGAATGGTAAATAAAGCAATCCAAACTGTGTATTATAACCTATTAAATGAAATAACAAATGTATAAGAATGATAAATGCAAAGAAGAATAACAATTATGTGAATGTATATTTAAAATGCTATGTAAGAGAACAAAAAATGAAAAACAAATCTGGGAAAAAAAGCAGATTCAATGTGGAGCAGACACATGTAAACACAAGAAAGTTGATTCGAGAGAGAAGAAGATAGAAAAGACTGGATTTCCAAAATACAGTGGAAGCAAAATGGAAAGATGATCACTCCACTTTTCAAACATTTGGGCAGACTTGAGGAGAAGGAGAAAAAATCCTTTATTCCTTCAGGAACATCTTGTGGTGCTCAGGGTTTTCTTCCAGCCACTACTTCTCGCCTTTCCTGTTTTGTTGCTGAGCGCTGCTTGTTCCAGGCTGCTAATGTGAGTCAATATTATACTAGCATGAGTCCTAATGGGTTGCTATGGAAATTATCTCCACATACCATATGTATACATCAGCCATAAAGGAAAGGCTGGAGAGGAGAGGATATATTGGACAAGGAGACAAAAATGGCAGTCCCATATAACCTTTCACCATTCAGGCAAAACAGAAGGAAGTACGCACCACTTAATGTGTAAATAAATATGAATTCAATACAAGTATGGCACACTAGCTACTGCGAAGTATGTCCCTTGGTATACATGTCCCTTTGTATACAGGTAGTCTTCAATTTACAGCTGCAATTGGAATCAGAGTTTCTGTTGCTAAAGAAGGCATGTATTAAGTGAGTCACAGCAGATCGCACAAAAATTAATGGTGAAGGCCTCAAATTTAGGAGCATGTTAAAAACATGCACAAATTAACAGAAATCGGGGAAATAAAACACGGCATAAGTGAAGGATTGTCTCTCTGTTCCTTGGGAAGATAACTGAGCAATTTCAGACTTCATTCATTCATTCATTCATTCATTCATTCATTCATTCATTCATTCATATTACTTTCTGACCCTTTCAAAGTGACCTACCTCCAGGTAGGACATGGACACTTCATACTCCATGTCATTGCTAGTCTCCTCAATAGCATGGAAGAGGTCATTGAGTGTCTGGACATAAATGCCAGGCTCATGATCAGTGCCAAGCATGGTGTAGGTCTTTCCACAGCCTGAGATGCAAGGAAAGAGATTAGGAAAAATGGTTGATAAAATGGCGGGACTTTTCCATTCTGGGATGATCCAAAGCTCGCATTACATTTTCTTGGAAAGGAGCCTTGCATTCTTTTTTAGATTTTTTAAAATTCTGTCTTTACTATTTGTATAAATAATTCAAGATGGTCAACATATTTAATACACTTTTCTCCTCCTATTTTCCCTCAACAACAATCGTATGAGGTAAGTTGGGCTAAGAGAGCTTTCATGCCTAAGAGGGGAGTAAAACTCACAGCTTCCCGATTTTTAGCCTGGGGCTTTAACCACTACAGTAGCAGCTAGAAATGTGTTTTCTGAGGTAGGCCAATCTATGAATGAAGTTATGGAACAGAATATAATGAGCCAATGCCTTTGTTTATGAAGAGACATTTATATCTTTGTGCTTCCAGTTATTCTGCAATTAATCAACTAGGGAGTTCAGTTTTCAAGCAATATTGAGGTACCACATGCACTGTAGCACACAAACCAATTAACGACCTCCAAAGCATCCTAAGTAAACCAAAAGACTAAGTAGCCCTAGGAAAAAACAACAAAAGTCATCTACAACAGTGGTGTCCAACCTTTCTGGACCAGCAGTGTCAGTAGCACTGGCGGAGGGTGGGGGGTATTTTAGTACATATCAGAAGTGGTATTCAGCCAGTTCTGACAGGTTCTGCAGAACCAGTAGAGGAAATTTTGAGTAGTTCGGAGAACCAGCAAATAGTCTGGCCCCAATCCCTCTGCCTCCCAGCTCATCTTCTTTTGTTGCCCTGAACAGGAGAATGGAGCTGGAAAGCAGGTTAGTGGGGTGGGGAGGGAATGGTGGTTTTTTTTTTTTTTGCAGTATCCTTCCCCTGCCATGCCCACAAAGCCACACAATGCCCACAAAGCTACACCCACAGAACTGATAGTAAAAATTTTTGAATCCTACCACTGGTGCACCTGTCTGTCATTTATGCAAGTGGTGCTTTGCATGCTCGCCTGCCACTTGTGCGGCCCGGTACCCAGCAGTCATAGACTGAGGATTGGAGACCCCTGATCTCTAATATACAGGATTGTTACAGCCACTAATCAGAAAAACACCAACTAATAATCAGAAGACATGATGAAAACGCCTTACTTTCACAACACATATACAGATTTAACCATCATTTTAACTGAGCATCCTAGACCAAGCCAAATCCAAAACCATTAGAAAATTCCTGGCCCACAGACAAACTGACCATCAACAGTCACATAGAGATCAACATCATATACATGCCTTTCAAAAGACAATAAAAAGCCAAAAAGGAAACAAAAAGACCAAAACAGTTCACCAGCAACCAACATCTAGATGAATAGAGATTAACACCAAAAGTAACGGTATACCAAGTTAAGAAGCAAAAAATACTTCAATCAAGGAACTACCAAGTCAGACAAATAAGTTAATCATAAGCAATAGTCCATTTAAGGAGTCACCAATACCACTCTCATTGATAGTAACAGAGCAAGCTACCAATGTATACAATGAGAACAAACTCCACTCTCTACTAGTACTGATAATGTTACCTAGTTTGGTAATGAAACATCTGTAAGAAAGCAGCCAAGCTGATAGAGCACCACGGACCTCACAGCTCAACCCTGAGCTACAAAAATTTTTTTCTATGAATACTGGGGTTTGCCACAAGTTAAAACACTTGGTCCAAATATGTTTTCTTTTTGGCCCTCTTCTATTTCCCATGCAAAGAATACTGCTCTGCATTCATCGCCATAGAGGAAGCAGCATTTCTCTGCTGAGTCCAATTGCTTCCAGGACTACACAGTCTATGCTTGCAAGGCTACAACAGCCCACAGCTATAGCAACCAGAGCTTGGTTGTTACCCACTCATTGGAAAATGAAATAAGACATCTTCAGTCAAAACTGAGCCTATGTTTTTTACCTGTTGGGCCATAGGCAAAAATGGTTGCATTGTAGCCAGAGATGATCCCTTCTATGAGTCCTTTAGTGGTGGCATGATAGACCATTTCCTGCAGGGAGAGATGAAGAGGTATGAATAGATGAAATACACAAAAGAACTTACATTTAGGGAAGAAGTAATTGCCCTAAAGATAAAGGGATGGATGGCAATGAACCTTATCAGAGGCATCTACAAAAGGGATAGGGAAAGTCAAGATGGCGATTTCAAGTGCACAGTTGAATACCTGTGTTTGAAACCTGTGTTTGAAACTGACACATGTATAACAGAGGTGAGGCTTCAACTCCACAGTCATGACTGCCAACTTGACTTTTTAAACTCTTTACTATAGATATCCTTGAACTTTATCCATTCTTCTTATGCCAGCAGCTCTTCAGTTTGGCTTTGCTACTGCCTTGTTATCTGGCGTGCAATCTAACCAGTCTGCCCATGGATCATTGACTGAAGAAGCTGGAATGTATCTTGAGATACAAATAAATAAATAGCACACAGAGCAACTACTTGGGACAGTCCCACATGCCAATTAATTGTTCCTGGCTTGACAGTGGTTAAGCAGGCCAAAAATGAACTAGATTTATAGA
>JAPKID020005480.1:0-11102 GCA_026931265.2 Tropidonophis doriae | reverse complement strand
CCACCCATTGCTTCTTGTCCTACCCTCAGGTGCTTTGGAGAATAGCTTGACTCCCTCTTCTTTGTGGCAACCCCTGAGATATTGGAAACACTGTTATCATGTTTTACTGAGGTTTTACTGAGTACTTGATATATTATAGCAAACAAACTTTTTGTTGTTCCTAATAAAAATGGTTATCGGTTTTGTCTCAACAGATATTTGCAAATTGGCTTTCTTTTTGTTGTGGCCAAAACCTAACCCATCTAAAGCAATCAAATCACTATGAAGATATGACATAATTTTATTTCCATGCAAATCAATGAATAATATATTCTGGACTCCTAGCAAAGCTTAACACTTTGCTGAAGAGCCATGAGCCAAGGCAAAATAAGAGTTTAGCTACCTTTGGCCCATTAGCTACATTACAAGGGCAAGAAAAAGAAAAAGGCAATTAAAGCATGATGTTAGAATGTTTTAGATAAACACATCTGTGTGACCTTCTTATCATTTATCCTTTCCTACTAAGTCAGCATGCTAGTCCTACTATCTTAGAAATATAGTCAGTGAATAGAAACAATTTGGTTTTCTGGGCACAGGCTCCTGACTGATTTACCTTGACAAGGACACTATAAGGCAGGACTGTCAAACACCCGGCCTGTGGGCCAGATGTGTCATGCACTGGCCATGCCCATGCCTGGTTTAGCAAAGAGGAAAAAAGTCTTGATACATCACTTGGTGCTGCTATGGCGATATGACTTTGACAACCCTGCTATAAGGAGTTGCTATGTATTTCATAAGTTTGGTTATGGATTCAGCATACTTGCATATTGGAGTGCATATCATTATATTTGCATTTATATTTTGCTGATACATTTTCTTGAAGATGAACAATACATTTTAGAAGTGAAAATGATACCATACTCTGTGCTGAAGATATGCATGCTCCACCAGTTGCCTCAGTTATAATGCATTTTTTTAAAATGAAAAAGAGGGAGCAGAATGAAATGAGCATCACTATTTGTGGCTTCAGGTACTGAGGCTGGATCTATATTTTGCTTCCTGCCTTCATCTCCGATTCTCTGGGTGTTAGTTCAGCAAGTTGGCTAAGGCAGCATCAACATATTCAAAATCAACCAGCATTTATACTTAGAGTGCATCTCAGCCAATAACATCTCTGTCATTTTCATCCAGAAAGTCATATTTTCACCTTGAGCTGTTTCCAGATCAATCTCAGTGGGAAACTATGTTATTTTGACCCTTGGCTTCATAGGTGTTGTTGTGTTCTTATTGCCAGATGGGCACACACTTGGTGATATTTAGCATTGCATATTTTATGTTTTTCTGCCTAGAGATATTAGATTTCAGCCCAAATTAGCTTCTTTACATTGTATATGCTAGAAATTCATAATTTCAGATGTTAATATTTATTGTTATTATTGTGGTTGGTCACATAGTCAGCCAGATGTTCAGACTGAACCTTTGTGTTCTTTTGCCATAGTCATTCTATTTTCATTTGCAGATTTTTGTATTTTGTGATTTTTTCCCAGTTCTTTCTCTTCTATTCTGCTGCCTTCAAGTAGTGCACTACCCAGACACATTTTTCTTTCTTATCAACAATTGTTAAATCTGGGATGTGTGGCAGGTGCTTGTCTATTTGAATTGAGTTGAGTCCCAGAATGCTTTGGCTTCTTCATTTTCTATTGCTTTGTCTATTTTGTGGTACCACCAGTTCTTGCTTGCAGGCAAGTGATGATTTTTGCAGATATCCCAATGCACTATTGTTTCTACTTTGCTATGCTGTTATTTTTTGAAGCATCTAATTGGGTGATCCACTGCTATTTCATCTTCTTTTGTTGTCTGTTCTGTCTTCTCAAGTTTGGCTTATATGCATTTCTTCAACAATTGATTTTGTTCAGAATTAGCCTCTCTATCTCTTTTTTCAACTTTCCATGGTCAGATCTTCTTGTTTTTTTGCTTTGCCAGCTAATTTTGTATGATGCGCTGGCCATGTAATACTTTGTTTTCCCATATCTCTTTTCTCTGTTCTATTTGATCTTTCTTGTAGGCTAGGTTTTTTTTTTATATTAAATTATTATCTCTTCACAACAATGTAAACTCACAGCTGCAAGTTCTTTAGCTGGCATTGGCCTTCATATGCACTCTTCTTCCCCAAGAACCCAGAAAATCGTAATGTATCAGTATAGTATATACACTGCAAGTTGTGTGGGTTTTTTTTTCCAGTTGACAGATAGAAATGTCAATGCACAGATTTTCTAAGTGCTGTACAATATTTTTTGGTCTGGCACCCAGTGAGCTAATAATCCCTGGGACTGTCATGGCTGGTTTGTGCCATAATCTTTCAGTTTTTCAGATCTTGATACTTTGTGATTCTCTCTGATTTTTTGTCTTCTATTATCTCCAATTCTTTGTCTTCTATTCTACTATCTCTCTACTATCTACCATGCCATATCCATATCCGTAATTTCTTTTTTTCAACCACAGTTATAGCTGATATGTTATGAGTCAAGATGTTCATCAGTCTAATTCAGAATTCCACAAAATTTAACCTGCTCATTTTCAACTACTTTTTCAACTACAAGTTCCCACTAATTCATTACTGGTACATGGTAACTTTTACAGATTTGCAGTTAATCATTTTATGTCGTAGTTCATAATCAGTTTACATGACCATTCTCACATTCATTGTATTTGTTCAAATACCTTGCTTTTGTGCAACAAAAATCAAATCTTTACTTTCTTTTTTTAATGTTCCAGTCATAAACCATTGCCAGGTTTTATCTTTGTCCACCTTCTACATGATTGTTTGTAAAAATTGACCATGCAAATCTTTTCCTTGCCAACTTTTTATTCATGTTTTTATTATATATATTTTCAATATTCACTTGTTGCTTTAATACTTTCTCATTTTTAACTTGCATCAATGCTTGTTCTTGACTGTCTTTTACATAAAAAAATGAATGCACACATTTCTTCTTCAACAGTTTGTCTGACTTGAAGGAATTCTCTGCCGGTGGGGCAGGTATAATTGATCAATTTCTCTACAGAGATGTAATGCATAGTGAATAATGGTCAGTTTTCTTGTTTTGATCTAAACTGTCTAATTCAGCTTGTGTCCAGTTAATAATTCTAGCGTTGTATAGTATCATAAGTATGAACCAGGTATTGGTAGCATTGCTAAATTTTGTGCTTGTAATATTCTCACTCTTTGGATGTCTTATTTATTAATCACACTTTTAACTTATTTATGCCTGATGTTATTCAACTGTATAATGCCCAGATATGTGTAGGCTTCATCCTGATGGTTCTTGATAGTTTGGCCATTTGGCATTTCAATAACATTACTGTTTGTGATTTTATCCTGATTTATTGCTACAGAGGCACATTTCCCTAGGCAAAATTCCATTGCTATATCTGTGCTAGAAATTTGTATAGCATTTGTTAATGATTGGACTTCAATTTCTGATTTTCTATAAAGGTTTAGATCCTGCTTGTCAAACCTGCCACATCATGTTGTTGTCATGTGATGTTTCATAACATTTTTCCCTCCATGGAGCTGGAGTGGGCGTGACTTGTATGTGACACACCCAGTCTGTGGGCTGCCAGTTGGATATCCCTGCTTTAGATGTTGATGATGATGATTTAGTTTTATCACAATTATCTCTCTATCTCTGTGATCTCTTATTTCTATTTCATCTATAATCTATCTATAATCTATTTTACATGTTTGCATGTAGATATGTAATTCAAGGCAGCAGAGATACCTAACATTCTTGCTTTCTATTTTCTATGCAACATCATCCTTGTTAGATGGGTTGGATGGAGTTGAGAGAATTACTGGCTTAAAGTCACCCAGTAGCTTTTATTCCTAAGGCAGGCCTAGAAACAGTCTCCTGATTTCAAGGCCAGCACCTTAACCACCACATCAGACTAATATCTGTAATATCTCTTCATGACCTTAACCACCACATCAGACTAATATCTGTAATATCTCTTCATGAATACTTGCTGCAATCTGTTCTAGCTTAGCTTTCTGTCTTCAACATAGTTCCTCCAAAGTTATTAATTTGCTTTCCAAGAGTTAATATACCCTGTCAGAAAATATACCAGTATTCATTTTAATATCTGTGATGATGGGAGTTAAGTGCTGCATGTTGTGCTAAAAAGCAACCACAGCCACAAATCTGTTAAACTGAATATAAATACACATGATTTCCCAGGGAGCTAACATTCATGACAAGAGATTAATTTAATTGTTAATTGTTTTGCAGGTCACTATTCTCATAAGCCTGGCTCTTGCATTCCTTGCCTGCATAGTCTTTCTTGTGGTATACAAAGCGTTTACCTACGACCACAGTTGCCCAGATGGATTTGTTTATAAGGTAAGAAGTCTGGCATGAATGAAGTGTCTCATCTAGCAATATAATCTAGTTCGCTGCATGGCTACAATTTAATCCTGCCTTTCTCTGTCAGGACCGAAGATATAATTTGTCAACAACATGCTGAAAAGTGGTTAGTGCTTTAGGAAATAAAGGTCTGCAATAACCTCCAACAGCCTCAATTATTCTGATTCTGACAGGTATAAATCTTCAAGCAGATTACAGCCAGCCACCCCCCATCTATTTTTGAACAGGCTGACAAAAACTAGGTTTTTTAAAAACTCAACTTAGTCTCAGCATCCAATTAAAAATGTAAGAAGCATACAGTTACGCACTATGCATTTTGAAAGTTTTGGGACATCTTTATTGATCCTCAGTTTATTATCACAGAATAAAAGGGGGAATAGGAGTAGGAGTAAAACTGAGGAAAATTACCTATTGGCAAGCATGATTCACTGTCTTGTTGAATTTCATGTCTATGTCTTTACAGCTATGGACAATATTCTTTTCATTAGTCTATACCAGTGGTAGTCAACCTGGTCCCTACCGCTCAGCTTTTATGGTGGGTGGTAGGAGTTTTGTCTGATACTAAAGCACTTTCCTTTTTTTTAAATTTAATTGACTTCCCTACTTTATAAATCACCACTGTGAAACTGGTGGGCGGTTAGAAAATTTTACTACTAACAGAGATACAAAAGTGCGCGGTAGGTATAAAAATGTTGACTACCCCTGGTCTATACCCTACAAAGAGTTGGATTGAGAACATATATACTTGTAGTTCTGGTGAGATTTGCAGGACTATCCTAAGAACAAATTGCATCCAGGAAAGAAATGTTTATTTTGAGTCAAAGTCAACTGCTGATGATTTTTGCTCCATGGACAGATCCATGCAGTTATTTTGGCAACAATGAAGAATGGTGTCCCACTGCTCTTTTTTTCTTTTTCTATTTTCCTATTTCTTATTTCCTATAGTCTGAACTACAGCCCTGGGCTTTCACCTATTCAAGTAATAGCCAGACCTAACTCTAAGTTTAGCTTTTTGAGATCAGCCAATAGTCAGAACCCATGGAGCTGGGTTTAGTAGTGAGAATTGCACTCAAAATATTTAAACTTTTGCAAGGGGTTTAGGGTGAGCTAAATTGATGGCAAGTAGATAATTAAACAAAAAAGTGTTTTTGCTTATGGAAATTGGTATTCATGGTACCTGCTTTTTTCCTCCTTTTGATCTCCAGCATAAGAGGTGCATTCCCGCTTCTCTCGATGCTTACTATTCAGCTCAGGATTCCAACTCCCGGGGCAGATTCTACACCGTCATCAGCCACTACAGCATGGCTAAGCAAACCAGCTCGCGGTCTGTATCTCCATGGCTTTCTTCAGGATCGGTAAATCATGAAAATAAGGCCACTAAGACAGAAGGCCATTAAAGCCATGTGATGGCCTGGGGATGGAGGGAGTGGGAAAACCACATCATGTCTCTAAATCATTGCTCTAGTTCACAGAGGGAGCCTTGCTAATCGGTGTGACGAGAATACACTAACTTCAAGTGCAGGTGTCATCTTAATGGATAGTTTTCTCTCTTTCATTCATTCTCACCCTCCCCTTTAGTGCATTGTTCTCGTTAATTTGTAACTAAGTCAGGATCTTGTACAAAGGCATGTTAGGTGTTGACTATATCTCACAATGTACAAATATTTTTAAAACCATTGCTAAGTATTTGTTAAGAAAATAAAAATGAAACAAAAAAAGCAAACCCAGAAAACATTGACAAGAAGGTAAAAGATATAGTAATCATAATTTATTAGGCCTTTCTTGGCTGAGAAAATAGCCTTGAAACTTGGCAAACAAAGGTAGGGAATTTGTTTATCACAATGTGACATGAAAGGAAAGTTCAGATTGATGGAGGAACTTTATAGTGCACAACCATCATATACAAATAAAATACACAATTGTCTGGGCAAAAATCCATCTCAAAGGGTTTTCAAGGGATGGTGATGTTATACGGATGCTTTTAAAGTAATTTAGCACCACTGGTGCTCCAATGTGCATTATTCTGTCCTTAACATTAAAATGAATGGGAAAGCCCTTACATACAAAGGGAACTCCTGTCTCTTTACCAAAAGCCCCTCACATGCATTAAACTATTGGATTGTGGCTACTAATCTTTGGTTGTTTCTCAAAAGGGAAATATTAGCCATGAAAGTGAGTGCAAGCAGGTTCTTACGTGTCTCCTGACTGTCAACCCAATTTTGAATGCAACAATTCTACCCTCCCACAATCCAAAACTGATTGCCAAAGTTCAAAAACAACAAATCAAAATTTGACCTAGAGAAAGAAGGTGAACTGCTGTCTCAGAAGGGCCCATGCTTGGGGTTTTGTTTTGGGGGGTAAATTTGAGATAAAGTCAAAAAAATATAGAAGTGAAACAGATTTTAATTTGATTACTCAAGGTGCATGAGAGGCTTATATCCCCTTGGCTCCTGGGAATCTTGTTCATTAGAGCAACAGATAGATGTCAATGCAAATGCTCCATCACGTGGCCAGCCACTCTTGTATTGTAATAGAGAGAATCAAAGAAACACAAAGATAGCCAGTTTTCTGTATGTTTGCCAAAATATATTAAAAATTAAAATTATGGTTAGCCAATCAGATGAGCTATTGCACAAATAAAATGTTGCTAGAGATATATAATAAGAGGAATAGCGATGGTATCTGCTACTAGCCACCATGATCCCCAAAAGATGAAATAATGCATTATGACATCACGAGGCATATGATTGCCCTTTCGTATCCCAAGATTAAACACAAATACAAAAATTATAGGTTTTGCCAGGTGATATTATAACAACATTTAAACATTTGCCCTCCTTATGCCAGTGGGTACCAGATAGCTTCAGAAAATTCTCATCCCCATTGGCAAGGCCCATTTTCTTTCCTGAAAATCTGAAATAGTTGGATAATACTGTCCTCTCCTGAAAATGTAAAAGACAGAAAAAACAAAACAAAACCCAACCAAACAACCAAAACAGGCAAGCAAACAAACAAACTTCCAAGCAGGAAACAATTTTTTTAAAGATGGAAGTTAGATTAGAAGGAGCACAAGCTGAAACAGTGATATTGTCTATTCAGCTTCACATTTTCTGCAATAGGGATCATGAAAAAGGTGCTCATTTTCCTGTGTATTGGATAGCATTTGACAAAACATTTCAAATTAAATTAGCACATTGTGTAGATGATGAGTAGGTTACAAAAAGGATTTTAGGAGTATAACCTTGCTGTTTTATGCCACATTTGCATGCTGGCATTTTAAATTCTTCCCTCTTCAATTGTCCTTCACCCTATACAATGAATAAACATTTTTTTAAAGAAATGAAAAATAATTTTAAAAGTCACCCATGACATAATGTCAGAGCAGCTGTGGAATAAACCACTACCACTGCTAAAAAATCCCCATGCGTATTTCTATACACTCCCATGTAATCATGCCATGCACCTATTGTAGATCATAGCTTCCCTCTTTAAGAAGATTCTTCTAACTGACTCTGGGTGTTCATTTTTAGCAATGAAACCAACTTCTAATATCACTGTCAATATGTAGGTGGTAAAGAGATATGGAGCTACTCATCGGGAAGCCATTTTTTCCTCCCAGGAAAAGAATCCACATATGTTTCTAAAACCAAGCATATACATTATTCTTAATAGAACATAATGCCTGTGTTTGTTTGCACCAACTCCTTGGCATCATCTAATAAACTGTGTTATACAAATTGTGTTATACAAATATACAGGCTACTAGTACAGCTGGATTAGTACTAGTGACCTTGACAAACAATGGCACTTCATAGTCTCCTAAACAGTACTGATTAAGGCCACATGATTCAACCACTTCAAGGTCCAATCAGTGCTAAGATGGAAGACTCAGGTCACATAAGTCCAATCATAGATGTAAATGTGCTACATAGTTTTATATTACAGCTACAGTGAGCTCACACTTGGCCAATAAAGAATTCTATTCTATTCTCTATTCTATCTTCAGTAAATAAAATATGCTGATTTTTTAATAGAAGTTCTCAGAACCCCACAAATTGGCTTCCATGAAATCAGTAGAGCCCTTTAGAATGATAGGAATTAATAAATAAATGCACAGGAGGAAGCAGTTCAAGAGTGTTTTTGATCTAAGACATCATATTAGGAAACTCTGTAATCTCATATAAGTTTATGCGTTATATCTATACAAAGGTGTGAATGAATTGTGCATTTAAATATTCTTGGTTTTGCAGAGCTGGTTTGTGTCAAATTAACCTTCAGTTTCATGAAGAAAAAAGAAACCAAGAGTGTGATCCACCAAAATCTTAATTTGTATTAATAGGAGTTGCTTGGGAGTGGTCAGTGGGGGAATTCTTGGCTATGCCCAAATTATGCAAGTTAAATCAACCTGAATGTAGAAAAAAAAGCTAAGCAAACAATAGCTGTTTTAAAATTAATCAAATTGTCACTAAAAGTCCTAAAGATGGGCCCCCAAATCAGATTCATGATTTATATTTTACCTGCAAGAAAAAAAGAAAGCCTACTCTACTGAAGATGGAAAACAAAATAAGAAATGATAAATGGTTGTATAATGTAGCCAAAACTGTAGTGCCAAATCCCATTGTCTTTTTATCCCTGTCTTTATCTCTTTCTTCATACTGCATCTGTAAATCCATTTCTCATCTAAAAATGTAAAAAAAAATCATTGGAAAAAGAAAGTAAACAATTTCCAGAACAGCTACTGGATAATTTATAATTTTGTGGTTGTTGTATGTCAGTAGATAGAAGAGACTGAAGTATTTTTGGTGTAGTTCTTGACTTTTTCTGACAGGACAAATAAAATTAGATGTGTCTGAGAGTCTCAACTCTTGTGGTACCATTGTTTCCTTCCATTTTCTCTCTAAGAATTTACAGTACATGGATATGATGAACACGTTAGGAATGATAAAATATGGATTGTGCATGTTTATTTCACCCTTCACAAAACATAATAGACTATTCTTACATTTTAACACACATGCATATTTTAGAGAAATATATAGGTGACTGGCTTACCTCAGATGAACTTTACTTCAAATCAACTAAATTCATAGGTTGATGGGGCTCATAGTGTTCCCAAGTGTCAGTTTCAGGACTCAACTGGCATCTGCCAGTCAAGTATATTAAACATTGCATAATTGCAATGAGTTAGACTCAAAATGGGTGAGTCCTTCACAGTTCTTTGGCTTCTGACAATCTTGCTTAGATATCAGTCACCCAACTGTACATGCAACCACACTACATGATTTGTATATACACTTTTCTTGTGTGAACATTTTGCAGCCCTCACCTATTTTAAGATCCAAGCTGAACTTATTCTGCAGAAATTCATACCTTTCTGGGAGGAGGAAAGTGCTGAAAATTTGTTCTTAAAATTGCTCAAACCCTAAGAAAAGTCAAGAAAATGATGATTTAATCAACATCATACTAGAAAAAGAGATTATAATCAGTCTTCTCAGTATCAGCCAAGGTAAGTTATATATATATATAAATTGAAACCTTTTCCATGCTGCTCAATAACATTTTGTCTAAAAATACTTTTAATAAAAAATGAATCTGATAAAAAGAGACTTGTGCATAAGAATGCATCACACAGCTCTAGAAATTAGGGAGGACAAAGATAATCTATATAAATAAAAATGTAACAAGAGTTTGTTCAAAACTGCTAATCTCTGAAAGTACTGCACCGATCGCTTCCAAATTTTCATACAATGTTCCTTTCAAGTATGGCACCAATCTATATAAATAAAAATGTAAAATAGTTTGTGCAAAGTCGCTAATCTCAGAAAGTACTCGACAGATTGACACCAAATTTTCACACAATGTTCCCAAGAACTTCCGATGATATCATACATACCTTTTTTATGGCTGGCACATGTGTGTCATGTACACGCTACACAAACATAACTCCTCAGGTTTTCACCTCCCTGTAGCTCCTCCCATCTGGCTGCTTCTTATGATGTGTCATGCACACACCCCTCACATTTCCAACAGTTGTTTCCTCAGCAACCGAATAAGCGTCCAATGTTCCCACACTGCATGGAGGTCTACTAGGCCGAAAACTAGGCATGGAGGATAACACACTCCCAGGTAGCCTATTTGTGGTCCCAGGAGGCTGTACGGATTCCTACTAGGCCCAAAACTAGGCATGGGGTGTGTGACACACTCAAAGGTAGCCCATTTTTGGTTCCAGGAGACTGCATGGTAGGTAAGTAAGTAGAGGGATAGAGAGAGAGAGAGAGAGGGGAAAATACAGTACGTAGGTAGATAGGTTGGTAGGTTGGTAGGTAGGTAGAGGGATAGAGAGAGATAGGGAAAATACAGTAGGTAGTAGATAGGTAGATGGATAGAGTGAGAGAGAGGGAGAAATACAGTAGGTAGGTAGGGGGATAAAGATAGAGGGAAAATACAGTAGGTAAGTAGGTAGAGAGATAAAGAGAGAGGGAGAAAGATGGTAGGTAGAGGGATAGAGAGATAGGGAAAAATACAGTAGGTGGGTATGTAGGTAGGTAGGCAGGTAGGTAGATAGGGATAGAGAGAGAGGGAAAATACAGTAGGTAGAGGGATAACGAGAGAGGGAAAATACAGTAGGTAGGTAGGTAGAAGGAGAGAGGGAGAAATGCAGTAGGTAGGTAGCGGGATAAAGAGAGAGGGAAAATTACA
>JAPKID020005479.1:0-11102 GCA_026931265.2 Tropidonophis doriae | reverse complement strand
AATAGAAGAATTATTAATTTTTGTATGAAGCCTTGGTGCAGCCTGCACCCCTGATATGGATGCCTTCAAAATATTTCCTGTATATCCTATTTATCCTTTTCCCAAGAAAAAAATTGTAAAACCAATAAAACTTTTTGAATAAAAACAAAAAAGGAGGGTTTTTTCTTTGTTTTGGAAATTAATACTCTTTGTTTCTTTTTCAGTTCTTCAGATGAACTACATTCAAATATTAGATTTTTCTTCTTCTCACAAGAAGATGACAGATTAAAAGGTAAGAAGAGAAAAAATCTTAATTATTTTAATTACCAACATGCTTATTTTTATAATGTAAACCTCAAAATTATTTTAAGTTAGAGGTCTCCTAAGTTTTGTTTGTTGTGCGTTCAGTATACATAACTTTTGTAAGTTTTTCTACATTTTTGGAGTGTTTTAACATGAGATTTCTGTGGATAACATTATCTATTTTAGTTGCCAAAGAAGTCTAGCTTAAAAATTATTAAAATTGATGTTGTTTAAAGAAACCTCTATCTGAAAGATGGTTGCAGTTGCCCAGAACACCAATATTCGGTGATATCTTTTACAACAGTTTTAAAAAGTCAAGTACAATCTTAGGCGCATCCTGTGGCTGACAACCCTTATGGTTTTGCCTCTACCAGTGCACTGCCGTGGTGGGTTCCAGATTCCGTTGCAACCGGTACAGTTGGAACAGGCCCGGTGACACCCACATGCATGTGCGCACTGTGTGCGCACACGTGCGCCACGCATGCATTCGTCATACCTACCTGCTATACTCCTGCAAACCTCCACGATGCTCCACCTGTTTGGTGGAGCATCACGCAGGTGCTGTGTGTGCCATGCGTGTGCACGGACACGCCAAAAGCGTAAAGCACAGGTAAGGAGCAAGGGTGGGTGGGCCCTCCGGAGCACTGCACCAGAACCATATCTGGTGCTCTGGGCAGGCTCGGGTATGGGCGTAGCACCTGCAACCCATCACTGCTGCACTGAAAGGATAAAATTTTCTATCCACCCCTTTCAAGTGTTTTTAAACTCTGCCTCAAAGAATTGGGGACCTTTGAAGCAAATGTTGAGGAGAGAGAGGAATACAAGGATGCGGAGAAGAGGGCATCTTTCTCTTGTAAAAGAGAAACGTTCATGAAAATCTTAGGTTTCAGAACGTGTTCAATCTAATGGTCCATGAACTTTATATGCAATATTTTTCCCTCAGGTCCACGAGGATGAAAGCATGCAATCTCAACAGCAGGATAGAAAACACTATAATACCTTGAGCTACCAAAGTACAATTGTTTCATCTAGGCAGACCTTGAGCCCTTGGCTTACAGGGATCATTTGCTTCTTTTTTTGTTTACAAGGCAGGCAGTTGATAAATCTTACATTTTTCTTTATGCTTTTTCTAGAGGGCCCCAAGCTATTCTATAAAGCTTCAGATCTTGATGAAGAAACAGAGGATTGGGAAAGCAGGCGCCAAATATTGCTTGAGGTATGTGGCTAAAGATAGTCTTGATATTTGGGCCAGAGGCTGTTTCTCACTTTTGATCCAGGATCCTAGCAAACCAAAATCACAATCTAAGATTCATTCTCTTTTTTGTATCTATCCCTTTTTGTATAATATTAATTTGTCAGTATGCATCCTAGTTCTACTTTGAAACCAAGCTGTTAAGAAAGCTGCATTTTGCCCTTGTTGATTCATTGTGAGTCATTGCTGGAAGAGGAAAAAACTGGTTTCTATCCACATTTTCCAAAACTTGCTATTCATTGTATTATGGACCCTGCTTAGATGCTAAAAGCTGAAATGCTAATTAATTTTATAATACAAATCTCTCATAATTATATTAAATTTTCAACATTTCCAGGATTGTCGGAAGAAACATAAAGATGCAAGGAGGAAAGTTAAAGCAAAACGTTAACTACAGCAGTTCTGCCAAAGACGGAAGGTTCAGAATGTTGAATATACTTTGAGTGAATTCTGAGATAATGGAAACCATTGAGAAAATTCATTTATGGATAGCTTGGAAGTATAAATTAGTGCTGAATAAACTTTGTGAAATCAGAATAGATTTGTAGTTCTAAAGCTTACATTTCCATTATCCAGTATGAACATGGTTGTTATTAAAAGTCTAAATTATTATAGGCAACTGTCTTCACAATTAGCATTTATATGCCCTGTTTTTTATAATCGTCATGCTTATTTCGAAAGACAACATTTAGGATTTCATATGCACATAGATTCTTTGCCACCAAAAGCAACATTTGATGGACATTAATATAATTTGTTCTCTTATCTAGCTAAGACTAGGTGTAGAACAAATGAGGCAAGGATCAAATGTAATACTTCAAGAGAGTGACTAAATATTAAATTTATATAATGAAGTGCAATGAAGGCGAGCAGTTTTTATATGTACAGAATTACACAAATATAGTCAATTTAAATTATACAAAAATATTTGTTACTATTTATGTTAATATGAGATTATTTTTGTACCTTGAAAGATTGAATCCAGGCCAGTGGGAAAGGAGGGGTTGGAAAAATTAGATTCCTGGAAGCTCCTTTCATAATGGTGTATATTGTAATGGTGCACATAATACATCCCTGGATGATTTTAATATAGCAAAAAGTTAGATAATTGAAAAATAAAACTGCAAATGGAATTTCTTCTATTGGAATATGATATTAAAAATGTAGAATATGTAAATGATTGAATATCCTTATGGAATACAAATATTCTTTTAATTTTAGTCTCTGGAATGTTGCTTTTATATGAGAATCGTCAAGCATTGTCAGGCTCCTTTTTGTTCCAACTTATATCATAGATATAAATGGCCATGTTCTTGTTTTTCAGTACAGTAATGATGGTATGTAAACTTTTAGTTTTCACTAAAAGAGCCATTTGAGGCGCAGGAGAAGAAATATTGAACTTAAAGAATATTTGAAGAAACTGACTTGAAGAGGGAGGCTAGAAATCTTGAACTGCTTAGAAAAAAATGGGTTTTCTATTCGCTATAAACTCTTAAAGGAAGTGAAATCCAGGAATCGATCTAAGTTTAAAACATAGGATTAATAAATGCTGAATTTTCAGAAACCAAAGCTTGCTGTATGATCATTGTTTTTCACCTTCTATTTTTAAGTTTTATTTTCTCTCTTTAGGCACAATGAGTAATTGTCTGCTGTGAACTCCAGAGACATCAGAAAGGACATTGGGCCAGTAAGGCTGCAGCTCCACTCAATCGCCCCAATGCCACCCCAATGCAAGGGATTACAAAATTATTAGGTTTTAATCTAGATATAAATACAGGGACATTGCTCAAATAATGAGCGGCATTCCAGCCTCCATTTTTTCATCATAACTCTTAGCGTGGAGAAAGGATCTGAAAGAGGGAAGGAATGAAAGGAAAGTAATTAGAAGGGCAGGAAAATGTTTGAAACTTGTAAGATTATTGTTCTTCACTAGAAAAATTACCATTCAGCTTGGTTTGTACAGCACATTTAAACATAATACAGTGACTAAACTACAGCAACAGGATTCAAACAATATGCTTCGGAAAACCAAACAAGCTTGTATGGCTTAGTAAGTTGCATATTCATTTATTCAGTAAACACTGTTTACAATAAATCATGACTATATGATATATTCACTCTAAAACTACACCAAGAATTATCTTAAGGCACATTATTTGTTCTGGGCTAATTAAGGCTGTTAAAAAAATGTAAGATTATTTTTATCTCCTTTAATATATTAAAGACCCTATCGGGCCTGATGCATATTTTCAGAACTGAATAGAAGTCTTTGCCATGACTGATATTTTCCATGCTCATCTCTCATTGTTTTTGATACAATCCTATAGCAATTATTCTATGTTCCCTCAAGAATTATACAGAGACTAAAAGTGTTAAATGATTTCCCTAACACAATTTTATCTAGTTTACTGCCGACATATAGAAAAAATCCTGATGCAGTTCTGGATGATACAAGCACTATACGTAGGGAATAATTAGCTATTGTTTGGCCCAGAAAAAAGGCACTGATATTTCTTACCCAAATATATCAAATG
Source organism: Tropidonophis doriae (assembly GCA_026931265.2). Taxonomy (NCBI): domain Eukaryota; kingdom Metazoa; phylum Chordata; class Lepidosauria; order Squamata; family Natricidae; genus Tropidonophis; species Tropidonophis doriae. The sequence goes on along the minus strand of JAPKID020005479.1, from coordinate 7,034 downwards.
TTCATTTTTACTCCTACTTCAGAATGCTTGGAAAATTAGGTTGCAGATCATTGGGTTGTGTAAGCTAATTCATTCCCCAAAAGTAAAATTCTGGTTGCCTTTGCTAATGCAAAGATGGTTGTCTTTATTGCTGTTCTCTTTCTTGTTTGGAAATCCATGTGTTTTGCTAAAGGCAAGAGACAAATCTAGTTGCTGTCAATCATTGTTTTTAGAAATGGGAATCAACGATTGGTTCATTGTCCTGGAATGGCAGTTGTGAATGCTTACACTACTGTTGGCTAATACATTCAATGGCTGGAAACCACAAACTTCTCATGTTATGCAAACCCAGACAATATGGTTAGTTTATAGTTCATTGCCAATGAAATTGAGTAATCCATACTCAATTAACTATAGCAAAGTGTCAGGTGAATACAACAGGCGTTATTGTTTGAGGCTGCTTGTAGAGTTTTCCTGGATTTTTTAAATAGCCCTTCATCTTTCTAACCCACAGAAAGGGTGGGAAAATATGTAAAGTGATTTAGGACTATGCCCAGCTGGATAAGTCCCCCAAACTAGCAGAAGTTATGAAATTTGGTGGTGGGGAAGAAACTGGCAGAAGAAACAGGGCTGCAAGGAAAATAAAATCTAAAATAATTTGTTCAATGGGAGTAGCAGTTGGGCAGCAGCTTAAAATATTGGAGACTGTACCATTCTTCAATTGCCCCTCCTGGTGACATGATCCTATGCCCCATAACACGGGTGTCAAACTTACAGCGTCACACTGCCATTACGTGATGTATTGTGACGTTTTTCCTATTGCAGAGCTGGAGTGGGCATGGCCTGTGCATGACACATCTGCCCCCTGGGCTGCCAGTTTGACACCCCTGCCCTACAGGTTTCCTGTGCCTTGGGTTTTTTTTTGGGGGGGGGGTGTTGTGTTCTTTGCACCATAGTCTCTTGAACACTGGAAAATTCAAGAGGTTGCCTTGTTTTGTGGCATTTTATTATATTTTAATCCCCATCCGCACCTGATGCATGCAATTATTGTTGTTTTGTATTTCTTTTTAATTTGCAAAATATCTATTTGGGCTAGTATATTTTTATACACGCTAAGTAAGAGAAACCATTATGAGGCCCTCAGTTTAACATGCAAATCTTCCTTTTCCTTCTTCTCCTAATTTAATAAGTGTACAGACTAGGCCACCTGATCCTTAGTGATGCCAAGTGATTTACACATTGTTAAAGACACTACAAAACAAGAAAACAATAAAAGTAAATAAAGATGGCAAAAATGAAAAAACTGGATGGGAACAAAGGGAAAAAACCAAACCCAGAATCTAAAAGAGGTTTCAATCATCCTTGCCAAAGGGCTGGGCAGGACCCTTTGAAACACCGGCAGAGTGGGAGCCACTTAAATCTCTACAACAGGAATGGCGAACCTTTTCGGTACTTAGTGCCCAAAACGGAATGCATATGCATATGTGTGCCTGTGGGCTTGCTGGAGCACCAGAAACCTGAAGACCAGCTGGCCGGCACGTGCATGCCTGTTTTTTGGGCATTTTTCAGGCCATTTTCCAGTCCTTTGGGGGGCATTTTTCAGGCTGTTTTCAGGCCCAAAAACGGCCTGAAAAACGGGCTGGGTTTTGGCTGTTTTCAGGCTATTTTCTGGTGCTCTGGCAGCTGCAAAGACCAACTGGCTGGCATCGTAAACCAGAAGAGCAGCTAGCGATTCCGTGTGTGCCCACAAAGGGTGTCAGTGGTGAGTTCCAAATCCTATCGCAACCGGTACGCTGCGATGGGGCCGGGCATCCATCACATGCAAGTGCGATGCGCACACATGTGCATCCACCACCCGTGATGCTCCAGCTGCTCGCGCAGGCTCAGTATGGTGCATGCGCATGTGCAAATGGCCCAGTTGGATCAAATACCGCTCAGGAATGCGGGCGGGCAGGTGGGCCCTCTGAAGCAACGTACCAGAATGGTGCCTGCTGTTTCCAGCAGGCACTGGTACGCTCGTACCAGCTCATACCACCTGCAACCCACCACTGCTCTGTGTGTCACCTCTGGCATGCATGCCATAGGTTCGCCATCACATCTCTAGGGGAACTCATGCCACAGGGCAGGTGCTGCTTCACTGAAGGCACACTCCTGGGGTCCTGATAGATGGCCTTGTTGAATTGAAAGAACCTGAAGTGCACTAACCCTGCAGATCGTATCAGCTTGATACTATGGGAGACAGGTAGTTTAGTTATCAGGCCCTATGCCTTATAATGACCAGTACCTTGAATAGAAAATATTATTTTTTATTTACTGATGGTGAGCACAACAACCAACTCAAAATATGTATTTATTCCATGGACTTTAGCATCCCACAACTTGATGTCCTCAAAATGTGTCACCACTGTAACAGACTTTACAGCTAACCATCTTGCCATAGCTGAGAATTTTGACAGTAGAAATCTGCACCTCTGGAGGTGAAAGGCTGGTGTGGGCTGTGTGATACATGCACACCTTTGCCTACAGATGGCGATATTGAGCAGGACTGAGTCAAGATAGTGGGAGAAAAGCAGCCAAATTAGCAGCTGTTTGTCTTAAAATAGCCTCAAAAGAAAGGGTAACAACACTGATCTTAGAATCATACAACACACCATTAGTGTTTTCACTGCCCTAAACCCGATGCCCTTCAGCAACCTTCTTAAAAATTCCAGCTATTGTCACCTCTACAGAGATTGCTCAATTGCAAAGCAGCATTGACTATACTAGTACTACTGAGCAAAAGATACCTTTCTTGAACACACTGAATTACATAAATGAAGAAAATTTTGCCAAAGGCTACACTTGGTCAACTGTAAAAAAAAAAAATCCTTTACAATTCAGCATATTACTTTGGTTTTTTCTTTTTCATGTATAAAATTGACAGTCACTGAGGGTAGAAAAAGTGCCAGCAAAAGTAAAAATAATGTTAACTACCTTTTTGCTCTGTATATCCAGAGACACAGCCAGAACATCTTGCTTTCTGTTGCATAATTAGAAGGCCGTTGTCTCAAAATCAATGTGTTGGTCCAAAAAATTGATTGATCTATGCTCCATTTTAGCAAGGAATTGTTTTTAAAACGTACTGATTTCACTCTAGCATTTATGATCTGCCTATTTCCAGATCAGCTTCAGTCACTTCAGAGGGTAGAACAAGAAGCAATGGGTGGAAACTAATCAAGGAGAGAAACAACTTAGAACTGATGAGAAATTTCCTGACAAAACAATTAATCAGTGGCACACTTGCCTCCAGAAGTTGTGAATGATCCAACACTGGAAGTTTTTAAGATGTTGGATAGCCATTTGTCTGGAATGGTAGTGTTTCCTGTTTAGGCAGGAGGTTGGACTAGAAGATCTCCAAGGTCCCTTCCAATTCTGTAATTCTATTCTATTCTATTCTATTCTATTCTATTCTAGTAGCCATCCGGATTCTGGAAGTCCAAATTTGATGGAGCCGTTTCTTCTAATTTCAGGGAATAATCAAAACAACCGTGACTGACAAAAGTGTGGAAAGCAATGACGCCTTATCACCTAGTGTAAAGCAAAAGGTCAAGGCCATCTCTCCCTCCAAGCCTTCCTCAACCCTGTTAACCCCAAATTCCCCGCACTACGAGTCCAGCTATAGCAATAGCAGCAGCATTTTTTGGCCTACGGGGCTAAAAGAGAAGAAGCCTTTCCTATCCTGCCGCAGCGCACAGGGTAAACGCGGAAGAAACGCCTGTCCTCCTTGCTGGCCATTGGCCCGGGCACGCCACTCCTCCTTTCGGTCGACGGATCTGGGCTTGCAACTGAAGGCCTTGGAGTCCAGCCAGCTGGATTGGGGTTTGTTTTTCTCCCACGGAAAAGGAAAGGCGGTTCGGGTGGAAAAGGGATGGTCTGGCACCTCTTCAAGAGCTCGGCCTGCTGCTCTGACTGGATCGGAGGGGAAGAAAGAAAAAAAAGCAGCGGCCACAAACACCTTCGCTGCTCTGCACTCAGAGCTTCGTTTTGTTTCTTTAAGGAAAAAGCGAGGACGTTTGCTGCTCTCTCTCCCCTGGATGTCAGCGTTTCCCAGCCGGCTTCCCTCTACGTTAAATGGGATTAAGAATAAAAACAAAGGCCAACCCCTGGCGACTTTCTTGCAGTTGTTGTTCTGGCAGCGTCGCCTTTCTAGTCGGTTCGTTATTGCTCCCTTCCGAGACGCTCTTTCGGCTTCCCAGCGTCTCTCAACTAGGCAACTTTTAAGATAGGTGGACTTCAAATCCCAGAATTCGGTTTAAGAATTCCGGGAGTTGAAATCCACCATCGTACCCTTGTCAAAGTTGAGAAATACTGGTGTAGCCTTAAAAGGCACTGCACAGCCCATCATTCAGGCAGGCAGAAGACTGTTGTAATTGCGATTAAATTTGTAATTTATAGGTTAATCAGATTGATCAGGGCCTCTAGAAGACTTTTAAAATGTAACTATTTTTCCATGTTGTGAAGTAACATGAGTACCAGTGGAAGAAAAACGATAACTAACCTTGATCCCTAAACCACATTTCCTTTCCAGAATGGTCAATCTTTTTGCTGAGGAGAAAGCTCAGGAAATGGGGAGCAGTTTTTTGGGGAAAAATATCCGAAATCCGGATAAGTAATTTAACAATCATTCAGAGTAGAGATGATGTTGGACAAACAGTCTTACTTCATACAAAATAACTTCCCTGGTCCAAACCCTAAATCTGCCCTAAAGAACTATTTGGGATACTTGCCTATACAGTGGAACCTCTGATCACCACCACAATTTGTTCCATAACTTGCAAACAGATTTGGTCGGGATCCAAACCTAATTTTTGAAATTTGATGGTTACAAAAAAAAAAATGGCACGGAAGGGGAAATCAGCCACGAAAATATATATATTTGTGATTTTTTTTGGTTGGAACCTGATTTGGTTGTGATCAGAAGCGTTTGTCACCAGAGAGGTTCTACTGTATTACAGCTACATTCACAATGTTTAGAAATGAATATAAAAACAGAGCACATGCATGAACTTAATATATTCAGAACTTTGTGTATCTCATGAGTATATGCACACTGGGAAATAGCCTTATACAGGTAGTCCTTGAGTTATGACTGCAATTGAGCCCCAAATTTATGTTGCTAAGTGAAGCATTAGTAATGAGCTTGCCCCATTGTACGATTTTTCTTGCCACAGTTGTTAAGTGAATCTTCCCCTTTGACTTTGCTTGTCTGAAAGTCACAAAAGTTGATCATATGACCCCAGGACACTGCAGCCGTGATAACTGAACCACTGGCCAAACATCTGAATGTTAATCATGTGACTTTAATCATAAGTCATATAAACTGTCATAAGTCTCCTTTTTCAATGACGTTGTAACTTTGAATTGTCATTAAAGGAACTGTTGCAAGTCGAGGACTACCTGTAATGAAATTATAAACCTTGGAATGAAAGAATAACAAAGAAGGATTCTTATAGCAATACGTATACTAATACTGCAGTAGCATAAGATACTACTAAGTTTGAACAGTTGAAAACTGTCATTTTTCAGCATAAGGTTAAATTAAACCATACTTGCTATAACCAGGCATGGCAAAGATATTTCATCAGCTTTCATTTTTAAATATATATCTGTATTCAGACAGCTTATAAATGAAAAGAAATTATATGTTCCAAGCTTTTCAGAATTTTGCAAGAGTTTATTATTTATTATTGTTTATCATTGGCAATTTTCCTCTCTTTATTACATGCTATGAAATGTATTATAAATTTTATCAATGGAGAAGTCATATTTTATTAGTAAGCCCCTCCCCCACAATCCCGACAGTATGTTGATTGCTATGAAAGCAAGCTCTATTTTATTGACTGATCTATTAATATATAAGAGAACCAGTTTAGTGTAGTAGTTAAGGCATCAGGCTAGAAGCCAGGAGACTGTGAATCCTAGTCCTCCCTTAGGCAGGAAGCCAGTTGAGTGACCTTGGGCCAGTCACTCTCTCAACAGTAGGAAGCAGGCAATCTTGCCAAGAAAACTGCAGGGATTAGTCACCAGGAGTCAAAAATGGATTCAAAGGCATTCACATATTATTGTTTGAGAATATCATTCTGCTTTTCTTCCAAGTTTCAAAATAATACTCTAAATTTATAATTAAGCTGTTTGTAATATTTTTTTGTTTTCTGCTTTCTGCTATTTTTCTGGGATAATTATTTTTCTTGGACTTTTATCTTATTTATAAGCCTATTCACTCACGTGTACTTGACTTACAACCATTCATTTAGTGACTGTTTTAATTTCCTAAGAGACTAATGATCTGCACCCAAAGTTACAACCACCTGTAGTTACATGAACAAAATTTGGGTAGTTGGTAATCCGGCTGCTTTTATGACTGTTTGCAGAATCACTGTAACGGTCTCCCAACTTCCCCTCATCCCTCCCCCACAACTTTCTCCCATCCTATCTTCTGGATCCCTTGGGCCTACCTCCTGCCCTGTTGGATTCCCCCAGGCCTTGGACCTGCTTCCCACACCATCCCTACCGTATACCTTCCTCACCATGTCTCATTTTACATATCTTTTCTGAGGATCACCTTAGGAAAGGAAAACTGGCAGATCTGCCATGCAATCTTCCTATAGGGAGGCCACATGGTGCCATCCCAGAAGTGGGCACCATTTTAGAGGAGACTGCAACTTTCAGATTACGAGAATTGTGGCCGCTGCCCAGACAATACCACGTGCCCTCCATATAGCAAGGCTGTGTGGCAGATCAGCTGCTTCTCCTTCCTGAACCAATCTTTGAAAGAGGCAAGTGGTCCGAGGCATGAAGGGGGAAGGGGACCCAACATGCCTGGGCAGAAACAGCACTGGCTGCCCCTAGTGGATGGTTGAGGAAGTGCACTGTCTTGGCTTTTTTACATTTTTAGGGGCTTCAGTATTATTCACCAAAACATCCTGGACTGCTTACAAGGGTAGGAAGTGAGAGTCACTTCTCCTTCCTGGGTTGGTGGTACCAGTTATTGGAAATAAGGGAGGAGCTTCAACTAG
>JAPKID020005477.1:0-11103 GCA_026931265.2 Tropidonophis doriae | reverse complement strand
AGCAATTTTAATTGGGTGTTTTAGGGATAAGGTTTTAACATTTTTATAAATTTTAGCACGGGGTTATAGTTTAATTCAATTTTAAATATTTATTATTCTGTTTTGTATGTTTTTAAATTCTTGTGCACTGCCCCAAGTCCCTTTGGGGAGAGGGGGCAGTTTTATAAGTCTAATAAATACAAATACAAATTAATTGAATATAATTTCAAATGGACTGGGAGACCAGGGAGATTTGGAATATTGATTATTTTTTCTGTAAGATTTGAAAAACAACTATATAATTGAATAATATACTCATGGGATACAACTGGAATGGAACTAAAGTGATGTTAAGAACTAAGGCTGGAAGGTTGCAAATGGACACTAGAGGGAACTAAAGGATCAGAAAGAAAAGAATTAAGATGATTAAGCTGTTTATAATTTTTAATTTCTCTTAAAGAATCCTTCAAAAAATTGAGTAAGATATTAATAACTATTTATCAGAAATGATACAGATTTCAATGGTTAAACTTTTACAGGCTGATGAGGAAAAAAACCCAATTCTTACTTGACACAAACATGAGAGACTTTGATGGCTTGGAAGATAACAACATTGAGATTACCAAAATAAGAATAAAAAAGATCTTAAAGACTTGCAGTGTTGGGGCATTCACAGCTTCTGGAGGCAAGCTGTTCCACTGATTAACTGTTCTAACTGCCAGAAAATTTCTCCTCAGTTCTAAGTTGCTTCTCTCCTTCATTAGTTTCCGCTCACTGCTTCTTGTTCTAACCTCAGGTGCCTTGGAGAATAGTTTGACTCCCTCTTTGTGGTAGCCCCTGAGATATTGGAACACTATCATGTCTCCCCTAGTCCTTCTTTTCATTAAACTAGACATACCCAGTTCCTGTAACCATTCTTCATTTTAGTCTCCAGTCCCCTAATCATCTTTGTTGCTCTTCTCTGCACTCTTTCTAGAGTCTCCACATCTTTTCTACATCGCGGTGACCAAAACTGAATTACAACATCAGTTGACAACCGGGTGCGCCCGTGTGTGTGTGTGTGTTTGTTTGTGTGTGTGTGTGTATGTGTGTGATGGGTAGGCAATCCCACTGCAGCGCGATCCTGAAGACAATTGCGATTTGTTTATTTCTTTATAGTTCATGTTTCTTAATCTATGGTCTGCGAGGCTGGAGAAAAAATCAAAGTGAAAATGGCATCCTGAACGGAAGGGCGGGGGAGCAAAAACAAAACCCGTTTTCAAAAAAAAAAAGTCATTCCTGCGGATTTCAATTGCGTTTCAGCAGATCCTAAGCCTGGTTTCCCCCAAACAACGTCCCCAAACAATTTCCCCCAACCTCTATTCCGGGCAATCGCCTTGTTTTAACAGACCCCCGCTGGTCTAGTCACTTTGCGGTTTGTTTGGTGGGTGTTTTCCTTTTTTTTTTTTTTTAAAGAACGGGCACGAGTCCTGGAAAAGGCAGGCGCAACTTGCGCGGAAGTCTCTCTTAGTCTTGAAAACGGCGGCGCTAAACGAAGTTGGCGCGCTTTCCTTTCCGAAGCAGCAAACGAAGATCCGCGGGGCAGTAATTAGCAGCACTGAGTTCAAAAAAAGCGTTTTTGTCCAGGAAGAATGGCAGCAGGGTAGCCTGGACCCAACTCCCACTTCAATCCGGCCTCTCCCATGGGCGTGGGGGCCGCTGTTTCTTACCCCAGTGGACCAAAAGGGCGAAAAGGCGCTCCCCGGACAAACGAGCAGAAGTTCTCGCCACTGGGATGCAGGAACGCCACATTGTGAAGTTCTCGCCACTGGGTGCCACATTATTAGGCACCGCCAGCCTAGCCGTGCCCAGAAGAACCCCGAGTCCCATCGTCCCTTTCCTGGGAATGAGGGCGCTGTGGTCCAACTTCTGTGCTGGGCGCGCAAGTGGGGCATGCACCACTCCTGTGAGGCCGCTGAATTTTGGGAAGAGGGTGGGCAGAGACAGACACACACACATCAACAACAACAACAACATCACCAACAGCTGCTGCATTTCAGACTCGACTCCACTTTCTTCCTTTTTCTTGCAATTCATTCACTGTAGACCTCTGTACCTATCCAGACACTCAATACAATGGAGGGTGATGGTGATGAAAGACGATGGAGATGGTGGTGGTGATTGGTAGCAGTCAGCCAGAGGATTAAACTGGGTGTGCATTTTCATACACCCATGGAGTCCTCCCCAAGGATCTGGGATAGGTAGAGGTTATTTGATAATATTAAATGTACAGTGAGGGATAAAAGCTGCCTTTTGTAAATGGACAAATCAAAACTCAAGTGGTGCTCCAGATGTTTTGGGACTGCATGCCAAATGCCTACCATCTCGGTTTTCTTTTGCCATAGTCATTCTACTTCTATTTTCAGGCCTTTGTATTTTGTGACTTTTCCCCAGTTCTTTCTCTTCTCTTCTGCTGCCCCTAGGTACCCCCATGTTCATTTTTCAGACTTTTTTTCTTTTCGTACAATTAAACTTGCCGTATTGTATGGCAAGTGCTCCTGTTTAAATTTTAAAGTCTCAGAGCATCTTTCATTTTATTTGTCTATTTTATATATATTATGTGTTGTTTGATGGTGTTAAAACTATTGTCACAGAATGTAAGCTGTTCCAAATAAAATTGTCTTTTGCAATTGATTGTTACTGATTTTGTCAATGCCAATGGATTATTATTATTGTTGTTGTTATTGTTGTTGTTGTTGTTGTTATTGTTATTATTATTGTTGTTGTTGTTGTTGTTGTTGCTTTATATGCTGCTTTCTATTTTGTTTTGTTTTTAAATTATCACCTCTTTCTTTTGCAGAATTACACTGCTTTTGTCCAACTAGGTTTTATGGGTCTTTAACCTCCAATTATTTTATTTGCAATTTGACACTCATTACTTCTTTGTGTACCACCTCAACATACTGTTTTATTCTGGACACTTGTTTTTATAATCAGTTCAAATTAATTCTTGACCTTATTTTTTTTTTAACTACACATATTTTAATGGCCCCATTCCCATCTCATTCATCTTAGACTTATGTTTCTGCTGAAAACTTTCACTTCCCTATAACAGGGTGGGCAGAATAATATTCTCCTTTTCACTTCTTTTAACAGCAGCACCCTTACAGAAAAACAGAACAATAGAGTTGGAAGGGACCTTGGAGGTCTCTTAGTCCAGGCCCCTGCTCAAGCAGGAAACACTGTGCCATTTCAGACAAATGGTTGTCCAGTCTCTTCTTAATAAACGTTCAATGTCAGAGCAAATATTCCTGATACATTTTATCTATGAATGCATAAACAACCAAGGGATATTACACATCTGTCTTATTCCTGGGTGAATTTGAACATTTGCAAAGCATTCCGATCACAGTGGTATTTCCATCCTATCTTGTTCTTGCCACATTCAGCCACCAAACTTCAGTTCAAACATTCCATAATTCAGGCTTTTTCGCATTATGAACTCTCTCTTAATGTATAATAAAATAACAAATGAACAATAAATATTTATCTCACTGACTACCGATTCCCTGCCCAAATAAAGCTGTACTGTATTTCGCTGAATTTTGTTCATTGTCACAATTCATAATTCTGCTAAATACCTTCCCAGATACACCTTCTGAACTAATCATCCTGTCAGTTGGCATTCATTCTTAGTGCATTTTCTTTTTAATATGGAAAATATAAACTAATGACATTCCTCCTGTTATCAAACATGGATGAAGCCTTCATGCAGCCTTAAACAATCCACACAGTCAGTTCACAAGCAAACCATATCCATGGTTCGGTTAAACCATCTACACCTGCAGCCTTAATATTTTGCAACACTCCACAGCACGCATCATTTCCCTTTCTTTACCTTTTCTTGACACTACAAAGTTTGTATTGTAGAATGCTGTATTTGTTTCAATGTCACGCTTTGATATAATGCAATCATTCACGTACAAAACTTTAAACATTGTTTTTATCCTAAATCAGTTTAGGATGAAGTCTAATCGGTTTTCTTGTTTAGCCTTTTTCAACCACTTCCAATGTAAATCTTTATATTTAACACCTCATTTTTGACACTACCGAAAATAATTTGACAACATTCAAAATCTCTCATAATTTGGATTCTTCATGAATAGTTTTAGCCTCTTACCATAAACATCTAAAAAGTTAAGCTTGTATGTTGGCACTCCTTCATTCTTTTCATATGTGCATGTGAATAGACTACTTAAACATGTATAAAATAGATGTACATTTTTCTGAGCAAATCTCACCAGAAAGTACTTAGAAACTACTTAGAGTATTCTAATTTTTTCTCCCAACATTCAACTTTAGTTCTTCCATTATTATCATTTATTGGTATACAACATGCATCACTAATTTTTGGATTCTTAGTTTCATATACATCCATAAGAAGTACTGTCATCCATTTATATTTTCTGATGTACATGTTACCCCTTTCATTTATAATTAAATCTACACTGTCACTTCATTTTCATATATTCATCAGTTCCACTCCACAAAAACAAGATACCAACATCTTCATTCATATCTATTAAAGTCTTCTACTTTCTCTTATTTCATATGCTCCTTCCTTCCTGCCTGCCTGCCTGCCTCCCTGCCTGCCTGCCTTCTTCTTTTCTTTCTTTCTTTCTTTCTTTCTTTCTTTCTTTCTTTCTTTCTTTCTTTCTTTCTTTCTTTCTTTCTTTCTTTCTTTCGTTCTCTTTCTTTCTTTCTTTCTCTTTCTTCTTTCTTTCTTTCTCTTCTTTCCAAATGCCGTCGCCAGATGTATTCATAGATCTTGATCTGCATCATCCACCATTTCTTTGATCCACTAATTCTTTTCAAAAACATTGGTTAATAAGATATATCCTAGATTATCAGTCCTGCTCACATGAGTATCACCTGCAGCATTCTCTACTAACGCAAGGACATTTGGGGGCACAAATGTAACCAAAGACCATTTTAGCCCAGGTTTTGTCATACAATTCCAGGCAAACTGTGTTCCCTAATCTAGAATCCACCTAGAAGGGCAACACATTGCTGCCTTCATCACACCTCCTAGGAGATATATTCTGTGTATAGACACATTCAGGATTAGGCCACACTGCTTTACATATTTTGCAGATGAATGCTTTTGTCTGCCTTGCCTTGATATTTTTGAGAAATGCATTTATCTTGTCCAGTGTCTTGGCTGCTGGGTGTCAATGAAATGCCTCTTCCTAGCTTTTTAATTAAAGCATTCCAAATTCTCTTTTCAAGAGAAACGTCTGAACAAACACACAGCCTAAATGCCGACAGCAGTGGGTTGGATCCTCCAGCACTATTGTGGCTGTTTTAAAGCATTTCCCCCTGTCCTGGTGGTGACCATCCCAAAAGGAAATTGCTTTTACTTGTAAAGGAAACTTTCAAAGGCTGGGGCAAAGCTCCTTAAGAGAAGGAGGTCACAGGGTTAGAGGGCAGATTACAGTCCCCCCCCCCACAAACCCCCTTCAAAATTCAGGGCAGGACTTCTAGCATCTGGAACAAGGGGTGAGAAAAACTGAATTTGGGGGAAGAAGTGGAGAGCTTCTTTGGGCATTAAACGTTTCAAATGGCCACTGGCAAAGGTTAAGGATGAGTTGCTGGAAAATTTGTCCTTGATTTCCAACATCTTCCTAGGAAACCTGTCACGTGTCACTGGGTACTGGAACAAAGGGGGTTTGACAGCAGCCACGACACCCACCCACACTTACAAAAAGGGGATTTGCTAAAAAAGAAGAAGAAGAAGAAGAAAAAGAAGAAGGGGGGGTCCCCACTAAAACCTGGAGAATTTCCTTTGAAGAGGCTCTGTTGCCCCCACTAGGAAGTTCCACTTCCTGAGTCCCCCCTCCCCCGCCCCATAGGAAGGCTGGGTTGGGAATTTTGTTCCTCTGAAACACAGGGGAAGTGAGAGGAATCTGCCAGGAGGTGTCAGAACAAAAGGGGGGGGGCTTGGTTTGCCCCCCTCCCTTTCAAGGCGGTTGGGAGTTTTAATAGGCTGGGCATCGATCCTCATCCAGCCTCCTTCAGTGGATGAGTTTTGTGCAACAATCTAATTAAGGTGCATTGTAGCTTTCTTTCTGGCCCTTAGCTGGTGTGCTTTGAAGGTGGTGCCTCGAAAGGCCCCCCCTCCAGGACTTCCAAGCGGGGGCAGCTTAGCCATTTAGCCCACAACCAAAACATCCACCTACTGTTACCCCAGGTTCCCAGCGTGCAGAGAAGGACTGTCACCTTCATCTCAGGCCTTCAAGGTCAGGCACAACAGGAAGATGTCTTTTGCAGACGTCTTCCAGTTGATTGCGGACAATTTTGCTGTCTGGATAAGTCCTGGACTGAGATTTGGGGCATCCTTTTTCCCATCTTTTTAGAACAAAATGAGAGATGGGGCAGTGAACTAGAGATGCATAGAAAGAAACAAATCAAAGGGATAAAGAAGGAAGAGGTGACGTGTTAAAACTCTGGTTTCGTTCTTCTTCTTATTATTATTTTATTATTTTTCATACTTATATCCTGCACCCATCTCCCACAGAGGGATCCGGGGCGGCGCACAGGAAAATTAAAAACAAATACAAGTACACAATATAATAAATTACCCTAAAACAACATTAAACTCAAAACCCTGTGCTAAAACATAGTTAAAATCCCACTGATTAAAACTTTAGCAGACTAAAACTCAGTTGGTATAGCAGACTAAAACTCAGTCGGTATAGGATGGTTCACACCAGGCTGGCTTGGTGGAACAAGTGCGTTTTTAAGAGCTGGTGGAACAGGTGGAGGTGACGCGGAGTTCGGGAGGTAGGTCATTCCAGAGGGTTGGGCCCACCATAGAGAAGGCCCTTCCCCTGGGCGCCGCCAACCAGCATTGCCTGGTCGACGGCACCCAGAGAAGACCCTCTCTGTGGGAGCGGATCGGTCGAAGGGATGTATGAGGCAGTAGACAGTCTCGCAGGTAACTAGGCCCCATGCCATGGAGCACCTTGAAGATGGTTGTCAGCAACTTGAAACGCACCCAAAAGGTCACAGGTAGCCAGTGCAGCTCACGCAGGAGAGGTGTTATATATATATATCCCCTGGCCACGGCTGTCACATGGTCCTCCAAGGACAGTTGGGAATCCAGAAGGACTCCTAAATTGTGCTCCCTCTCCACGGGGGCCAACCATTCGCCCCCCAGGGCCAGCGTTGGATTCACCTGGATAAACCGGGACACTGGGAACCACAGCCACTCGGTCTTGGACGGGTTGAGTTTGAGTTTGTTACTGCCCATCCAGACCCGTACGGCCTCCAAACACCAGGACATCACCTCGACGGCATCGTTGGGGTGGTTTGGCGCCTTTAAGGCTGGACTGAGTTAAAAACTGAACTCTATCAGCCAGAGGAGGCATAGCCAAGACTTTTCTAACTCAGTCTCAAGGCAAATGGACAAAAGTTAACCCATGCTTGGATTCTCAAAGCAGCGTACAGGAGAATCCATTATAACCACTACCACCACCACCACCACCACCACCACTACCAGAGATTTGTTCAAAGGGTTTAGAAGACCTTCTTCGCACACAATTATCAGAAGTCCCAAGGTTGCCTAACCATCCAGACAATATTGAATTACTGCAGTTCCTCAGAGATAGAATGTACTGCATCAGAAAACTTCTGTTGATATCTAAGAAAACCAGTCAAAGCAATATTGTTCATACATCATTTTTATCCTGTGGTTTCCTTCCTTTACTGCTACTACTAAAGTCATTTTACTAGTTCTTATGTTAGTATTACTTTACTTTTCTATGTGTTGTTCTATTACTTCAGCTTAACATGTAAATTAACTTAAAAATAAAGATGTTCAGTTATTAGATTGATTTAGCATTGGTATGCTTCTATCTATCTTCCATTTTAAGAGACTCCCACTAGCATTTGTCCTAAAGTGAAATCAGTCCAGAAGCAAAGTCCTCATTTCCCACCACCAGAGATCAACAACTCTTTAAACTTGAGTACTTTTTTTTTATTAGTGATAGAACTGCTCCTCAGAAAGCAACAAATGAATTTTGGCTGCACATGCAGTTCTACTGCTGATACATCACTGCTTTGGAATCAGCCCAACATATTCAATTATATTATCAGATCAGACTTAAGGCAAACTGAATGCCAAACTGAACACCCAAAACATGCAGTCAGAATAATATCCTTAAGTTATATACTTTAAAAAAAACCAACAATCTGCCGCCACCAATTATTTTAATAATCTTAACAAAAAACAGTTCATGTGTTCTATAAAGTGAGATCGAGCATTCCTTAGACCTAAAAAATGCTGAGAAATTAACTTACCTTTTCCAATTCTTTTGGTATTCGCATGCATGTATACACTCTCTCTCGCCGTTCTGTGTACTTGGCTTCATTGTGTTCAAGGAAGTAACCTCTTGTTAGCTCTGCATTGATAAACCTCAGTAGAGAAAGATCTGCATTGAAAGAAAACTTGTTTTTAAAAATGTTTGAATTATTTAGCATTAATTTTCTATTTTTTTCTTAGCTGCCATAGTGAAGAACTTTAAATTAATCTGTCAGGGGTCTCTAAACTGACTTGGAGTTGAAGTTCACAAGTCTTAAAGTTACTAAGTTTGGAGACCAAAACACAAGTGACAGCATCACTTCAAATCTTACTATCTTTCCTCAGCATGCATCAGTGCCCCATCTACAACTCCACAGTGACAATCTCTAGAATATAGCTCTTTACTATTTATTGCTGCCTTCTATTCCATTCACTAATTCTTCTCCTAATGTCTATGGATTTGCCCCAATCTTATTCAGTTCCAAGAATCTCCAAACTGAGTTAAACAAACTCCTGGCAGGAGTTCCATAGAGCTTGTGCTACCAGTCCCCTATTCATTCTACTGAATGAAATGGACCGTTGACTTACCTGATACACCTATTTTCTGAAGAAGTGGAGACAGCATCCATGTGTGGGTTATTCTCATGTGCCATCCAACAGAACTGAGTCTGCAAAGTTTAACTCCCGCCTCTTCCTGCTGCTATCCCCAGCTTTTTTGACAACGACTAATATGCAGACAGACATGCTTAAACAGAAAAGATCTCTCCAAGAACAACAGAACGAACCCTAAGGGCGGGGCTGGATGCTGTCTCCACTTCTTCAGAAAATGGGCGTATCAGGTAAGCCAACACTCCATTTTCCTGATTCAGTGGAAACAGTATCCATGTGTGGGACATACGAGAGCTTGTTCACTATAATGGGTGGGAAACTCTCTGGGATGAGACACCCTGACTGACACTGACCTGTTGTAGTACTCTCCTCCCAAACGCCGCAATGCATACCTATCAATCCAGTAGTGCTGAATAAAAGTGGATGGTGACATCCATGTGACTATCCAGCAAACCTCGTGTAAGGGGGCCCATGTAACCCAAGCTGCCAAAATGGCTGTGCTAATTGTGGAATGGGCTGTGATGTGTTCCGGAACTGGATGTGCCTGGGAAGAATAAGCTTTCACAATGCATGCCCTGATCCACCTTCCTAACAAATGCGAAGAGCCTTTGTGTCCCATAGCATTCGGCTGAAAAGAGATGAACAATGCCTCCGTACATCGGAATGCTGATGTTCTGCGCAGATATACAAGGCTCTTCAGATATCTAGCATGTGCCATCTACGTTCCAGGTGGTGGACCAGGTTGGGGCAGAAACTGGGGAGAACCAATTCTTGTGTGCGGTGAAAGACAGAGCTCACCTTGGGAATAAACGCCGGGTCCATTCTGAGAATCACCTGGTCCGAGTAGAAGGTGCATAGACCAAAATCCAGCAAGCAGATGTAATGGCTACAGAAAGAGTACTTTCTGTGACATATAGAGAGGTGTCTCTCAGAAGCTGAAAAGGTGACTGTGTGAGTGCATGAAGGACGAGAAGCAGGTCCCACAACAAATAGCGGTGGACCATGGGCGGACGTAAATTGGTGGCACCCCTCAGGAATTGCTTGATGAATGGGTCATGCATCAGGGACTTGTTGGGCCCCAGTGCACACTACAGAGGACAGGGCTGCGACCTGTTGCTGAAAGGTGTTGGGTGATAGGCCCGTGGACAGTCCCTCCTGCAGGAAGTTGAGGATGTGACATGTGAGCACCTGAGTAGGGGCAAACTTCCTGGACCGATACCATGCACAGAAAGCCTTCTACATGGCATCGTAGATTCTATTTGTTGATGGTTTCCTTGCCGCTTGAATTGTGTAGATGACTTCTGGGGAAAGGCCCTCCTGTATCATTGAGCTCAGCTCAGCCTCTATGCGGTCAACTTGACCCACTGTGGATCCAGGTCAGCTATGGCTCCCTGAAACAGAGATGTCCTGGAGGGAGGACTCCTCCACGGTGGAGCTATTGACAGGAAATCCGCAAACCACAGGTGGCGCAGCCAGTGAGGTGCCAGCAGGATCAGCTCTGCCTGTTCCTCCAACATCTTCCCGATGACCCGTTGGATCAGGGGAAATGGCAGAAAGACATAAAGAAGACCCAGAGGCAAACAACATCAGAGGGCATCTGCCCCTTCTGAGTCTGGAGAAGCATACCTTGCGTAGAATCTGGGCACCTTCTTGTTGCTGCTGGTGGCAAAGAGAATGACCACTGGTACTCCAAACCTCTTGGATAATGCCTGAAAGTGGAATGTGTGGATCTCCCATTCCGCCTGATCCACTTGGGACCGGCTCAACCAATTGGGCGCCACATTGGCAGAGCTCACGATATGCTCAGCCCGCATGGAAAGGAGGTATGTTTCCGCCCAGCTTACCAGTCGCTAGGCCTTCGTCATCAGCCATTTGGACTGGGTTCCATCCTGTCTGTTGACATAGGCCTTCACCATCATGTTGTCCGTAAGGATCAACACTGTGTTTCTCCTTGACGTCCGAGTGGAAGTGCTGTAGGCCTAGGTGGATCACCCATAGTTCCAGAAAGTTGATGTTCTGTTGCCATTCTGTCTGGGACCATTGGCCCTGAGCCAGATCCATGCCGGAGTGAGTGCCCCATCCTAGGAGACTGGCATTGGTGGCAATTATCACCCACCCGAGGGAACTGCTGAACCACCACACTCTCAACAACCTTCATTAAAAAATGAAGGTTG
>JAPKID020005476.1:0-11104 GCA_026931265.2 Tropidonophis doriae | reverse complement strand
TTAGCTAAAGCATTCCAGACATTCTCCATTTCTGGTCCAGGAACTTCATCTCCATACTAAATAGAAATATGAAAAATGAATGTGATCAGAATACAGTGAGCGATTGCTAAAATAAATGAAATGTAAGACAAACTGCAAAGTAATCAATGAGCTAAGGAGACACAGGAGAAATATCTTTTTTGTGTACAGAATCCATTTGAATAATAAAGGTCAAGCTACATTAAACACTTGCTGGTATAAAATTGGAGAAAAGTACTGACAAATACATACTGACTGATATTTAATAATCAGACCTTTTCAATATATCATTATGCAGCATTGCACAGATAGAAAAGAGGAAGAATTATTTATGCAACTTTCAATTCCGGTCTAAAACTACGCCACTGCATTTCATATTTTATAGACAACTACTATAGCTGATAACCCGGTGTTGCCCAGGTATTTATAGATGTCAAAGCATTTGTCTGACAGGGAGACATTGAGAGGGGCCTTTCTTCCCCCTACTCCCATGCCTATTATCCCTGCCCTCTCTCTTCCCCCTTGCATGCACTCCTCTTTCCCACCCTGTTTACAACCCCAAATCTATCAGGTGCTTCCACATAGGTCCACTGGAGGGTGGTCACAGCTGGCTTTCGAGAGGAAACTGCAAAGAAACTGACATCACAAACAATTGTCGCTCTAGGATGTCGCACTCGCTCTCCTTAACGGTCCAGGTGTTCCAGAGTTATGCTGGAACACACACACACACACACACACACACACACACACACACACACACACACCAGGGGTGTCTCCACCCCAGTATTTGTTTCTAGAGGGTAAGATATCTGCGTACCAAGTTCGGCTGAAATTGCTCGAGGTGTTCCAGAGTTATGCTGCAACATACAAATATACGAGAAAGAATAGAAGATTTAGTATTTTCTTGCTTACCTTGGCTGTCATATACATCAGATTATTAAGCACCAATGATGTGGCTTCTGGTGAGCCCCAGCCATTTCCCTTCAAGCCACATGAAACAGTTACTTCACCATTCTTATCCTTTATTTCATCTTCAGGGGTGGTAGGACTTGAACCTGGGAGAAGAAGTCTGCTGTCCACTAACTCAATGTTATGAAGCCAGGGTAGCAAGTAGGTGAGCATGATCTGGCGCCCATTTGGGTGAGTTGTTGGAAATCGTTGACTTACTTCTAAAATTGAACAACAAAAAAGACTCCTAGGATCTTAGCTTTAAGGGAAATACAATAAAGCATTTAGTTCCAACAATAAATTCTGTCAAATATATTTATTCTGATAAAATGAAGGTGAATTTAACATTTTTTATTATAAAGACAGAAGTAGCACATTTTATTTCCAACAACCAACAGACAAGCAGAGTCTTTGTAGAACAGTGATTAGATGTTGGACTAGAAGGAGGAAGATCCATATTATGGATCTACTCACTGGAAAGCTCGCTGGGAGAGTTTGGGCCAGTCTCCCAACTGAATCAAGTTTACTGCTTATTTACTTTATTCAGTCCATTATTAAACTTAGATTATATTCCAAGCACAACTTTCATAAAGAAATAGTATCTAAAGTTAAATGCATTAAGAGGAACACATGAGCTTTTAAATAGCTACTCAAAGTTTAAAATATGTAGGGTAACTACAATAAGATAAAATAAAGAATAAAAATCCTTCTTGTTATTCAAGTAATATAAGAAAATTGGAATCATATCTTTAGATCATGTGGGCCAACATATGGCCCATGGGCTGCATGCAGCCCTTGACAGCTAGCAATGCAGCCCCATAAGATTATAAACCTGTAACATTACGTGATTTAAATACATCATTACAGATTTTATATGTGGCCCAAGATAATTCCTCTCAATGAGGCCCAAGATAATTCCTCTCAATGAGGCCCAGGCAAGCCAAAAGATTGGACACCCATGCTTTAGATGCTGATCTAGTTCTACTGTTTTTGGCATATATAAAGGGGAGGGTGATCCCAAAAAGATGCAAAATCATGTCCTGTAGTTGTAATAGTTTACATATAAGTTATGATTGCAGATCCACAAGAGGTTAATAGATCATCTTTCCACTACTAACGCTAAAGATATAAATAGAAACTTGTACCTGAAAACAATGGAAGTGTCAGCTCAGGGTACATTCTTGCCAGTTCGTACGACAGATGAGCTAATGAGACACTGTAAAGTGGTGGCAAAGGACCATGAGTCCCATAAAGAATGCTGCCAGGTCTTCGCTCAGCTATTTTTTTGGAATAAACAAAAAGCTTTGTTTCCAAAATCTGTCAGAAGATTAAAAAGAAACAGAAATGATATAGATGATAAATGAATGATTCTTGAAAATATCTTGAGTATTCTTGAAAATAAATTTTAATGGATTATTTAGATTAGCAGTCTCTGCCTATGCTTTTGTATCTACTACCAAAGGTAAAAGTTTTCATATGTATTAGGGTTACCACTGATTTGGTTCTTCCCTTTTCTTCCCATAAGGAACTCAACTCATCTTTAGCTGTTGCAGACCAAATCATTTTTGCCATGGATTCAGTCTAGTAAATCTGATGGATGGATGATGTGGTTGCTTCAGAATCAGGGGAGGAACGGTCCCATTCTGGTTGGCTGAATGGAGCTCTTGCAGAAACTAGACCCTCACCTCTATGCTGGAAACGGCTCTCTATGGCCACTTGGGCATAAATTGCAGGATACATTAGTTATCTGACTTCTTCAGAAAACATGTCTTTATTATGCCTCATTGTACTTTTCAAAAACGCCTGCTAGTCTAAAGCAGAGTTCTTAGAAACACGAGTTTAGCGAAAGCACACTAGAAGTGAATTTAAAAAACAGAGAGAATGATTGGTGGCTGTTTTCCCATTAACTGATAACATTTGGGAGATAAAACAAAGCCAGGGAAATCCACAAGTGATTTTCCTTTATTTGTTCTGCATTAAAACAACAAATAAGTAATGTCCTGCTGAATGTAAAGCAAATTGTGTAATTGTTCACTCTTCCTTATAGTTTATAAGATGTTAAAAAAACATTTCATACATGCCTGCATGAGTTGCATGGAAATTTCATAAATCTCTCTGCTGGTGTCAGACGCTTTAAACAAGACTAGATTTAAAAGAGTCACAATGTCAAAAGGGTAGTTCCTGAAATAGCAAACAAAAGTGATTGTTTGAAATTTTTAAGTTTAAGTGAACATTCTCAATTGTTTCCCACAAAATAATACACTCAGCGCAACAAACTCAATAACTTAAGTTATAGAAAACAATGAATTATATCAAACATAATGAATTATCTTACTTTTTCCAAAAGACAACTACATAGCACTATTACTTAGACTTATATGCCGTTTCAAAATGTACGCAGTTCTATCAAAAAATGAACATATACTGTATTTTTGCACTATAAGACACACCTGAACACCTGACCATAAGACGCACCTAGGTTTAGAGGAGGAAAACAAGAAAAAATATAACAGGCAAAGCCTGAGAGATGTCCTCTCAAATGCCAGCTCTGCCTATTGACTTCTGCAATGTGGAAAAGAGACAGAAGAGGTGAGGTTCAGCATGGTAAAAGGATCCCGTAGCTGCGGCCTGGCTGCTATTCACCAAAGGACCAGCACCAATGCACAATTTCCGCCCACTTTGGGGGATGGGGTGCATCTTATGGAACAAAAAATATGGAATTTAAGTCTATCCTTTTCAAAAGTTCTAGGGTAATTTATTTTTAATTTTTACATGGCCGCTGATTCACTCGCAAGGACCACTTTTTCTGCTTTGCTTATTGTTGATACCTGCTTCCACACACAGTTGCAATGGCTTTGAAGCATCCTGAAGCAAGCTGATAGGATCCAGTATAACATCGGTCTATAGCCCAGTTAAAGAGGTTGATTTGGTCAGGATTCAACTCCAACAACAAGACAACAACTTCACAGCCAAGCTGATGAACCTGAAAACGCAGAGAATGGGTAAGGGGTTTTAAAACAACAGTAATAGCATTTTATATCAACAACTGACAAAAACTCATTGAGATCAATATTCTGTTTTGTGTGTTTGCCAAACTTAGGGTGCTGATAAACATGACATTAAGAAGCAAGATTAGGTAACTCAGAGACAACGCGTGATGTCTCTTTGGCCATTTTGTAGCACCTCCATTATTTGTTATCGAAATTTGAATGCTCACAATGCTAAGCATGTCCCTTTTTTAGCATTGTTTTGTTAAAATGTTTCCTTTAATTCTTTGCAATTTTGTCATTATATTTATTACGTTGCTCCTTCCTACTTCCCACCTCCTCTGATCTTATCTACTTGGCACTACCCCTATCCACCCCTTCAATGCCATTCCTTTTTTTATTTAAAGCAATCTCTGGAGACCCACTTAGAAAAAAATGAGGCGGTTACCAAAACATTAATGATCCCAGGGAAATAGGTTAGAAAGAAACCTATTTTAATAGCTTGTTTGTATATAATATTTGAATATCTGCCTTGATTCTCTGGTATAAAAGGAAGGGAAGGGAAAACTCAAAAGCTTCAAGGTTATGTTACTCTATCCTGTATCAATAAATAGAATACCAGTATTTCTTCTGGAGTCTGTTTCTTGACCTGGCCTACCTCAATGGGGTAACTGTGATGGAATATAGTCTGGATTCCCAGGAAGGAGGAAGTACATTCCAGAGCAGTAAGTGACAACTCAGTTCAGATTATATGTCTGAAAGAAAGAGGTTAAAGACAACTCCTCCTTCATAGTTCCTACAGTATATGCTTTATGAGGGTTTAGTTTGCTTTAGTTTGGCAAGATTCTGTCCACAGGTGAGGAATAATGAAGAAATCTGCTTGGAAGAATCACTAGGTTTTTTGAGCCTGTCACAAGCAAAAAAACCAAATGTTACCTATAATTACTGCTATACAAGGCTCCTTACCCTCTTGGTATTCTTATATACATATATTTAATTTGAGATATTTTAAAACAATTTTGTATAATAGCCATTGCAAGAAAGGGATCTTCATTAATTCCAATATCCAAAATTGTAATGGAGTGCATATTTGCTTCCCATGAACTTTCTAATCTTTTTTTTAATCAACTTTCTAATCTTTTTTTTTTAAATTCAACTAATTAATTAGTTGAATTTACCTTTGGTGAAGTTTAGGGCAAAATATTTTTTCATGTCAGAAATTATTGCCAGTCCCTGTGGTTCACAGTACACATTATATTAAGAAGTGGCAATTTCCTGTAAACATTTGTTCATGCTCTAAAATATTTTATAAATCTATTACGATTAGCGCCTCCCCCCCCCCATGCATCCATCCATTTACTTGCCCACCTATCTAGTCACTGAGTCCCTATTATTTATTTGGAAAGAACATTTAGTTCTAGTCCCACCTTAGCCACTAACTCAAACTATACAAAATATTTAATATCATTTCCTAAGATAATGTCCCTTGATTCAAATCTTTCTATTCAGATGTTCTTAAAAATAAAATATAATTGCTAAGTCAAAGCTCCCATGTGGCCTGACCTAATTTTAAAGTGATTGTTAAGCTAATCATGTGGTTGTAAATCTGAACACATTCTTCAGAATAAGTGGATTTTTGCTGAAAACTAGCAAAAAAACAAAAAACTAGCAAAAAATATCATGTATCTCAGTCACATATTTGTGAGATTAATTCATTAAATTTGTTTGCCATCCATCTTGCTTTAAGGAATGCTGCACCGAGTCATAAATGTGAACAGTTTGCCAAGCACCTGAAATGTGACTATAGAGGGATGGGTGGTGGTGGCCAGAAGTATTTTAAGGGCTGTAAACCACACTTTCTGAGGCCACCATAACTTGGATTGACCATTAAATGACCAGTCATAAGTCAAGGGTAACCTCTATTTCTTATGACTACTGCCACTTTTAACCATCCTCTGAATGCCAAGCCATTCAGTCGATATGATTCACAAGAAGCTTTTTCCATTTGCCTCTCAGAGTGCCTGCAATCTGGTGGGTATACTGGATGGAAAGACTTCAAACAAAAATGCAAACAAATTGATATCATGCTGATCTTGTTGATCTGCAAACCACTAAATTGCCTGGAGTCATTCAAAACAGTAATTCAAATTAATAAATCACACCAAATTATGTATCTTGAAAAGGGAAGAGATGATTTCATTATTGCAGTAATGGAATGGTGACAGTATATCATTTTCAACTGCTATAAGAAAGGTACACAACATGAGTTCAGGATGTCCTGCTTCTCTCAAATTTAGTTTAGTTCTTGACTTATCATACCTTGTCCCTTAAACAAGGTTCACAGAGTATGGCCCTCTGATAAAACACAAAGTACACTATTTGTACCACAGTACAAACACTAAATGAATTCCATTTGAATTACAATGAATTCATCCTTAGAGTAGACCATGTGCAATAAAAATAAGTGTTAATACATTTAAAAGTGAGAATCATTGCTAAATTACTTACCCGTAAATCTTGGCAAGCTAGAATATTATCAAGCCATTTATAAAGATAGCCATCAGGGGAAAGGCCCACATTGTCAAACACAGGGCCACAGCACAGCACTGCTGACATGGCCTAATTAAAAAAGAAGAGAGGATATGGTCCTGTTTACTGAAAGGTTATCAGTTTCAAAGTCTAAACGAAAGGCAACATGTCAAACAATGTAGAAATGAAGATTAATCATGTAGACTCCATGCTGTCAGTCATGTCAGCAGAAAACATGTTTCCAAATGCTACAGTGGCACAATTTTACTCTTCATTGCTTTTCGGTGAATGTATTCCGATGTCATTTCTCTTCTGATCCAAGGGTCCCTGAGATACCAAGTATTTCCTGGGCAAAGCATGTAGATATTATGTGTTCCCCAAATTGTGTTTTCTAAACCAGCTAGTATGCTTGCATGCTGCCACAACTACCAGTAAGGAAAGATGACTGTGTAGTAGATGATTGGATTACATTGGGTTAAATGTCTTGTGGCAGGAAGTTAATGTAATGCTTGAATGACTAGATAGTTCTTGGTTTAATTTAATACTTCAGGTAACACATTTTAGTTTTCTCTGCTCTTAGTATCACTCTTCCCCCCGAGGCAATTTATTATTAATTAACAGTCAATTCTGTTTTTCCAAGTTAATCTTAATTGAAATATTTAAAATGTTTACGAATCATTTTTCAAATGCTACATTCAAGCTTCAGAAAAAAAACCAGACCACAAATATGCACCAAATAATCAGTTATTTTGGATAAATTATTCCAAATTTAACTTGTCTTACCACTTTTCATTTGTAAACTTAAAATAATTTAATTTGATAAAAAATTATATGCAATGGAAGGAATCATGATGTACCTTTAAAGCACAATACTGGTATCTTGTAATCTGATGATTTCTATCACTATAACGATCCAGAGGTGTAAACATGATACTGAAAGGTCCAGCCCATTGACTAAACAGGATGAAGAGGTGGTGCCTCAAGCTTTGCTGAGGGAAAAGAAATCTCCTATGATGAACTGAGTGAACAAAAAAAAAAGAACATTATCAATAAAAGGATATTGTATTGATTATTTTATCAAAACTCAAACATAAATCTGATGCAAAAATGTATAGCTAAGGAATTATTCCTAAAACATATTAATAATATTTGTCAAGTCTATATATTTATTGGAAAGGAAAGAGCCTTGAATTTAAGATTATCTCATGTAAAAAAAGTAATTTATTCTTAGGTAAATAAATATACACAATACAAAGAATGTGATGTGGTGTTTGCTCAGAAACAAAGATGTATTTCAAAGACTCTCAATAAGGAAAACTCCATGGCTATCCCTTTTGTACCAGATTGACACTAATACCAATTAAATAAACAGTTAAACAATTACATTTGTTTTATGTATGCAGCAGTCTCACAAATTCATTTATCATTTCAAGAGATCACAGTATGGCAACATTTGAGAACCATTCAGATAATGCATCTGAAGAGTTTTGAATTTCTAGAGTTTTGAAATTCTAAATATCATGAGTGTCTGCACTTATATCACAAATACTCATCAATTTTCAGATGCACACAAGAGTATAGATGGTAGCAATGCACACTGTGTATTATGCATGTATATCCTTCATCCCAAACTGAAATGCTACATGGAGATGCCAGAGTGAAAAGATGTATTCTGACATGTTTACTGTTATCCAAATTCCATAATGTTCAGTTTTACAATAGAGCTACGGGTATTCTAAATGTTACACTAAATTAAAAAATCTAAGTGCTCTTTTGATCTGTCTTATTTGCTCCCATCCTCTCCCGCTATATATGTATGTGTGGGTGTTGGTGTACACACACACACATATGTATATGTCTAAGTATATGTGTATGTATGTATGTGTATGTATGTATGTATGTATGTATGTATGTATATAATTTTCTAATGAACGAAAATAGAAAATCATTTGTTAGTACTAAGAAAATTCCATGCACTGAGCATTTGGCACAGCTGGATTTAATGCTTTTAAAGCAGAAGACTGATCAAATGGAAATTTTCATAGAAAACAGAAGTTTTCAGATGCCCCGATTAAGCTCCAAACCTGCAGGCTAATTTAAGAAATGAAATATACCCAACATACAAAGAAATCTTTCAACATACATAACCTTAAATAAATTAAGTTTCTGCTATAAGGTAAATTAATTATCAATCTACTTTATTGATGTTAGTTTAAAGTAAATAGTTCCTTGACTGTTCCTACAATAACCACAACCATTGAGTTTCGACTACAAAAATACAATCAAAGGAAATTTGTATTACAAATTTCCTATGCAAATTAGAAATAAATATGAATAGGTATCCTGACTGATCTACAATACTTAAATTGTACGCATATGTATTAAACATATTTGACAATGTTTTTAAAAACCAAAAACTGTGAAGCAGATTTTCAAGTTCATTCACTGAAAAAAGACCAAACTCAAAAGCAAATAATCTGACTCATGTAGCTTAGAGACTATATTAAATTTATAACAGTGGTCATATGTTTATCCTATGAGTACTAAATCCATAATCCTGGATGAGAAAGGAGAAATACAACAAATAATTTGACAGATCAGGCATGTTTCATAAAATTGTATGTGCTCCACCTTTTCTTCATTAATTACTTGCTATATATTTCTTGCACTTTTTCTTAACCATTTAATAGTAAGCATTACAACACTTTAAGATGTTAAGTGTTTAATATAGCACATGTTTTTATTAACTCCTATCAACTCAGTTCAGAAATTGGACTTCAATATGGAAAATCCACACATTAAAGTCCCAATTTGACACTTCATTCACTGACAAGTCTGTTCTCGTTAGTTTGTCTCAGCCCACCTAATTTTAGAAGGTTATGTTTTGCATCTCTATGTGCATTCTATTTAGTTCCCAGAGAAAAGATAGGATACAAAGAATAGATTGATATTAAATAATTAAAACATTTATCTCAAGTAGTTAACACAATATAGGTGATGGGTTGTCACTGGAAATAAAATAGAAATGGAATAACAAGATATTGACAGTGATAATTACACAATGACCAACTCACAAACTATACTATTGATAAATAAGGAACTCAAGATAACATTTCTTACATCAGACATCATTCATGGAATTTATGCCATAAACAATTTGAAAGCTATTACTTTTACCATAATTTCCTTACATGATTACAACTCTGGAAATTGTACGATTAAAATTACATAAATTATACTTTTATTTAGTGTCTTGTTTCCTCTCTCCCCACTAACTACAAGTAGTCCTCAAACTTAGAAAATTCATTTAGTGGCCATTCAAACTTAAAATGGCACTGAAAAACCTGACTTATGACAGTTTTCGAATTGCAACCATTGCAGCATCCCCATAGTCACATGATCAAAATTCAGACACTTGACAACTGACAGCTGCAGAATCTTGGGTTCGTGTGATCACCTTTTGTTATCTTCTGACAAGCAAAGTCAATAGGGAAGCCATATTCACTTAACAACCGTGTTACTAACTTAACAAGTACATGATTCACTTAACAAGTATAGCCAGAAAGGTCGTACCATGGGGCAAAACTTACTTAACTGTCTCACTTAACAGAAAGTTTAGGTTCAATTGTGGTCATAAGTCGAGGACTACCTGCATATGGAACATTTACTTCTTCTTTACCCAGCAGTCCTTATCACACTTTTGTCAATCACTAATCTCTTTTTTCATCTTAATGATTTTGCATTTGATATAATTATTAAATTATCCTACCTGGAACACATTGAATCAAGTTAGCAAGCATTGCACTAAAATGGGCTCTCATGTCTTTGAGAATCTCAACTTCTTTATCATTTTCAGCTTCCAACAACATGCGAGTTAAGTCAACATATTCTAAGAACAAGGCTCCCAGTGCTAGGGTATCTCGTTCCAAGGCACCATTTGTACTGTAACAAAGGAAAACAGTATGAATTAAGGAATCACCCAGAGCAGGGGTCACCAATCTTTCGGACTTCAGGGACCACTAAATTCATAATTTTAAATCCTGCAGACCACTAATAGGAATTTTTTTTTTAAAAAAAAAAGATAAAATAGTCTCTCATACAATATAAAAATGCAAATAATTTTTCTGCGTACCACCAAATTTTTCTCATGGACCCCCAGTGGTCTGCAGACCACCAGTTGGTGACCGCTGATCCAGAGGAAACTACAAGTGTGCATGACAGGCTAGAATTTACAGTATAACAGTCAAAACTGTTATCAAGAATTAAAAAGAAAACTATATAGCAACTGCATTGGAAAAAGCTATTTTAACAAGAGATGACTGTGATCAGACAAGTAATTGGCACCATCACAGGGTTTTCTTTTATTTGAAAATCAGTATATCCTACCTATCACTTATCACACCAGCATCAGCAAGTAATTCAAAAATTCGCAACAGCTGTAATCGTAAGAGATCTCTGCGCTCACGACGTTTCTTATTCTGTATTGCAGAAAAATAGGGCAATATTAGTTACATCTACTCTCTGCATGTTTATTTATTTATTTATTTTATTTATTTTATAGATTTATAGACCGCCCCCTCTCCCCAAAGGGACTCGGGGCGGTTCACAGGCATTTAAAAACA
>JAPKID020005474.1:0-11105 GCA_026931265.2 Tropidonophis doriae | reverse complement strand
GGCCAGCAAGCCACTCCCACAAAGCAGGCCACACCTACAGAAGAGGTTCTAAAAAAATTTGAAACCCACCACTGATAAGAATGTTACAGTTGGTGGCAGGTTGGATGGAAATGCATAGTGGCATAGCTGTCTCCTCCCTCCAATTTTATAGTATGGCAATTTCATGTATGTATGTAGGTATGACTATGTGTGTAGGCATTTTTATTCAAAGTTCAGCATGTTTCACCATAGGATAGTAAGAGAATGAAGCTGGATCCTTATGCCAATTTTATATCTATAGGCCTTATTTAGCAACCGCAACTAAGATCAGCAATTTGGCGCTTAAGCAAAGCAGCAGCTAAATAATACTGCAACTGTGCTTGTTATCTCCCTTCAGCTTTGCTTTGCTTTGCTTTGCTTTGCTTTGCTCTGCTCTGCTTTACAGACCTATGAAAATTATAAATGCAAAGTTTGGTAGTTAAGTTACTTTTTCATCACTGTTGTAAATAAACTCTAAACAAGACACATTCTAAATGAAACCTCCCCCCTCTGTCTGTCAGTCTGTCCATCCGTCCGTCCACATTTTTAACTAGGTTAAATACGTTTAACTATGCAATAATAAAAAGAATTATGCTGGTTCCTCAGTTTTTCTTTCTTTTACGCTAATGTGGCCACAAACACACATATACATACATAAACACACACACATGAATAAAAAGGCAGAAAGGCTACAGATTACTTGCACGACAGCCAAGACCGCTGCCCAAGGTCACAATCAGGACTGCAAGTAAGAGGTTCTCTAGTAAGAATCTGTCCAGAGGATGTATCTGCTCAGAAAGCATTCAGTACTTAATTCTCAAGGTATATCTGTCTACCTTTGGCCTTGGAAGGTTTAATCTGTGATACACTGAAAAGTGCATTTTCTAGCTATATCATCTAGACATTACAAGTGAATGAAGCACTGAAGGCAATTATTATGAATCAAATGAAGCATGATTAAAGGGGCATTGATTCCACCCAACTGAAAAGTGATTGTAAGAAATATATATGGTAAAATATGACAGGAAGAATAAAAATGGATGATTGTTTTTATGTAAGTGATCTAAAACCTCCAAACTACAGCTGATTTCACACACTCAAAAAAATTGTCCTGACTTCTAACCTCTAAATCTCTGTATTGCTCATTTTTCTGTATACTTCTTTAAGAGTACAGAATAAAGGTGGTACACACATTTATACAATACAATACAATACAATACAATAGCAGAGTTGGAAGGGACCTTGTAGGTCTTCTAGTCCAACCCCCTGCGTAGGCAGGAACCTTATACCATTTCAGACAACTGTTAGATTCCTCCATGTTCTGTTCAGTGGTTCATTTTGGAATAAGAGGTTGGTCCTATCATTTCAATATTGTACTGCTTCAGGCTATTATGCAATGTAACTATTGTTTCAGCTCCCTTGTCCAAAGTAATTGTCTTTGTGGTTCATGCACTATGTACAGTTGTAGAAAAATAATATCAGGATGGTAAGTGCAACATTGCCTGGGGACCAGAAGCAAAAAAAATTGCATGCCCACATCCGTTTGAATTTGATAATAAATTCATTGGCCCATCTCCTGGCTTCAATTCTGATGTATTGGATGACCAAAATCTAGGAAATTTTATTCACATTACAGTTGTTTTGTATGCTGTCAGCTTAGTAGAGAAAATATTTGCGATAGTGGTGAATATCTGTAGCTCGGGTGGAGGTTCATTCTCTGAGCTTGTGGGTTGGTTTCCGAATGTTTTGTTGCCAGGCTAGGTAACATCTTAAGTGGAATTTAGACAATGTCAGTGACCAAATGTTCGGAAACCAACCCACATGAGAAAATATTGTGTATTGTGAGTATAGTTAAAGTTGTCTTGATCCTTTCTTGACATGGGATGTTCATGACATGGGATGAAATGAAGGCATTGTGTGGCAGAAAAATGTCACAGAAACATGTTGGCACCATGGTTGGTTCAGGTAATGAAAGGACTATAGAGGATTCTGCAAGCAAAACCTATCCTAAGCTATGTTTGTTTCATGTCCTATAAAACTTTAATGTCTAAATATTTTATTTATTTATGTATTATGATACTCAACTCCAATGACTCTGAGTGGTTTACAAAAAAACCCACAAACAACGTAACAACCTTGAAAGAGGCTGCACCTATCCTAAGCAAAGCCATAAGCAAAGAGCCAGGTCTTCAAAGCCCTCCAAAACAGCAGCTGGTTGGAAGCCACCTAGATCTCAGAGGGAAGTTTATTCTATACACCAGGTGCTGCAACAGAGACATTGTGTTTCCAGGATCTTTGTAAATGACAATGTTTAATCAAAGAAATCTGTAGTGCAACTAGAGAGAAGTGTCTCTCAAGGTAGCTAGGACTTACACCATTTTGATTTTTTTTTAAATGGGAGAATGTGTCGGTGATATCAAACTAATGGGCATTTTAATTTGTGTGCAAGGTGATCCATGATAGAAGGGAGTGACCCTTAGATCATCAAATCATCCCCACAATTGGTCCTAAGACAAACTTTAAAAAAAAATCTCTACCAAGGGGAAGCATTAATTACTGGTTTTCCTTTCGGGGCCAGAGCAACCATTTGTTCATTTGTTTGTTTATTAAATTCTAATGAAGATTTGTTGTGGCTTCAAGAAGAACTCAGCATCTAAGCTGAGTTCTTCTTGAGAAGCACTAAAGCACTAAAAGGAATATTCAGGATATTTGTGCCCATTACACCAGGGGTTTCCAACCTTTGCAACTTTAAGTCTCAAGGATATCAGCTCCCAGAGAATTCTGGGAGCTGAAGTCCTTCAGATTTAAAGTTGCAAAGATTGGAGAATCCTGCATTACACAACAGCAGGCTTTTAAAAATCATGCCTGAATAAGTCTATAATTTTTCTGAATACTGAAAGTAGTTCGCTGTATCTGCTCTTGTCAGTGGGAAGAAACAAGCATTAGGTTATCTTATATTGTGTGAAATTATTTTAATTCTGCTCCTGATTGTGAAAAAGCAGTTAGCCACACAAAAATTAAAAGAAAAACCTAAAATAAGGAATATAAATATATTTAAAAAATAAGCCATTTTCAGTTCCCACTGCAGCTGCCTTATGTTGCAACGCAATGTTCAGAACAGTGTGATGCTTAGAAAAATCATGGAAAAGGAAAGATGACTGGCCATCTTCAAGCATATGTTGAAAGCAACATGAAAATGGTCGCCAAATGCCTGATAGGTAATTTAATCATACTAATGTCAAAACTCTATTTTTCCAGTAGAATCTGGCAAAGGGTTGTTGCATTTAATTAGATGGTGCAGTGCATTTGTCTATGATTCCACCTCCTCTCCCAAAGCCATATTAGTTCTAATAAGGAATTCTCTTTTGAGAGCTATTCAGTTTCCATTTTAGGAAAGGTCATATGCCATGTCAGTTTGCAATCTGGATTACATCAAAATAATGCTGCAAATCAAAGTGTTCTCTCCTGCTTGGAACAAAAAATTCATCTTTCCTACTTCAATTGGCTGAGCTAAGTTGTCTTACATTTTTAAACCATAAAATGCTACATAAGGGTACTGTTGCCGTAGATTCAAATCATGCACACAGATACTAAAACCACATTTGATGGGCCTCTTCATAACTTCCCCTGCAATTTGTGCAGGCTTTAGGAAATGAGCTTGCTTGGCATCCAAGAAGGCCAGTTACAATTTCAAGTACTAGAAAAGCCCTATCTTTGTTCACTTAATTAATTATTGAAAGCAAAACTAGCTGCTGAGAAGAAGTCAGTTATACTAAAAGGTAAGGGAGAAAGATGGATTTCTCTGCATTGCCGAATAACAACAACCCTGATAAATTCCTTCAGCTAGAAGTGAAGTCCTTAGCAAAAACATCAGCATTTTTACAAACCTGGTTGGCAAATTTTCCACAAGAACCTTTTCCTGAAGAACAGAAGTGGCACAATCGTGTCTATTCACAGGTAGGTAGTTTAAGTTCCAGACTTGGTTCTAATTTGACGTAATGAGGCATATGTAGGATGAATGATCAAGGGTGAACCATATGCTGGTTAAATGACAAATGAGGTTAAGGATTCATTATTACCAGTGTGTTTTGTATAGAGAAGGATATGAATAATGACCCAGGTCCTGGGGCTCATTAAATCTTGAGGGTAAGCAAGAATTTCTTTCTACAAATTTCTTTTTGAAAAAAAGTTGTTTCTTAGAACTCAGTGTCTCATATAAATTGCATATGTGAGGCTATCAGGATGTCACAAACACTCCATTCAGATTAATATATCCATGTGTGCTTATTTGTTCTTCATCTAGAAGTTTAGTCTATTCTCTATAGAGGTGGAAGTAAAATATTTCTCAATCTGTTAAGTAACTTCTATTGCAAACCAAATGTTTTTACCCAAAGCTTTTTTATCTTACTTTGCCAGTTATCATAGAGTAAAATAAAATAATCCGTAAATAATACTAAAGTTAGCTGAGTTTTTTTTTCAAGTGCTATGCATATACATACAAGTATTTAATCTTATCCAAATATTCTTACATAAATAGCACTTGGAAGTTGAAGTTCTAATAATACAAAAATGTTGTTAATATTATACTATGATATGATGATTAGTTTGGAACAAGTTTATTCTTAATTATAGAGTTTCCAAAGACCTTTGAATGTTTTGGCCAAATCAATTTCCCACATTTTAAATGTGAGTATGCCAACAAATGAATTATTGTTTATAACCTTGGGCCCTGAACCTTAGTTGAAATTACTCCAATGCACATTTACATGTAAAAATAATTAAAGATTTCTCAGAACAAATGCTCTGCAGATGTTTGAGATAAAAAATGGCAAAGGTCACCAGGAAATGATAGCATCCTAGTTTTATTGGGCAAAATGGTGTTATTGCATTGGCTTTACATATGCACAGTGCAACTATATTAGAAATACCATAACCACACCTCACCAAAAAGATGAAACTGGGATCAGGAAATCGCAAATTCCAGTCCAGTCTCAGCCAGTCAAACTATTTGCCAGTCCAATCAGTCTCATGGGTTTGTTAATGTTGCAAAAAAATAAAAGGAGACAACACTTTGTATACTGTCTTGAGTTTCTGAAAAAAGGCAAATCCAATCCATTGAATGAATACATGAATGACAAGGCAGGTCGGTATTATTAATGAGACTAGGAGTATTATGAATCCAGAGTTTTAGATTGAAGGCAGGATAGAAATCTAAAAAGAAAAATGATGATCATTTATCTGATTACTGTTAAATTTGCTTATAAACACATATTATTTTAAAATCATACACACACACACACACACACACACACAGATGCACATATGTGTGTACATACAAACGTGTGTGCGCACACACACACACAAATTAGTCCAGAATTGCTTTTTGTGAGATGTGCAGCTATAAAAAATTATTAATAGAAAAATATTTAAATAAATATTGAGATTTCCCATTTAGACCATGAAACTAGAATCTGTGAGACTGAGTTCTATTCATTACTTAAACACAAAGCCAAATGGGCGACTTTGGGCCAGACACTTTCTCTTAGCCTTAAGAAGAAGAAAATCACTTCCAAATATGCTACCAAGAAAACTTTACAGACTAGTGTACTGACACTATAAATACAGCTTGAGTCCCTATCATTGAGTTATAAAAGGTTTAGTAAAATCTGCTTCATTTGGCACTGAAACTCATCTCCTGGTAGAAATGCATTGGCATTCTATTATTTGGCTGCCAATTCCAAGAAGATTGTCACTTGAGTCTCCTTATAGTACAACTTTAAGTGAGGAGATGCAAAGTAGATCTTCCTAGGCTGCATTCATTTGGGATTAGAGGTTCTACAGAAAGAATTACAGAAAGGGCTACTAAAATACCTGGGGGTGTTCAACAGATCCATTGTGGAATGGTGCTTACAGCTTTTTTGTTTAGAAAAAAATTTGACTTTAGAGATACATCATCATTATGGAGATATGGAAACTCTTGATAGCATATTATGTATCAAAATATGCATGATATAAATATTAGTGAATCTCAAAAGTTCATCAAACCATTAGGGCAGTCATACTGAGTCCACTGGGAGGATGACTGCCCAAGCATTTCAAAATGATGGGAACTCTGTTCCTGCTAAAATGCTTTGTGGAGTACCTCTTAAAATATCTACTTAGGCATAGCTACTAATTGGTGCTTTGAAGTATTTGTTCTGCATCATGCCTTCATACCAATTTTAATCTGAATACTGAGTGATTGTTTTATCATACACAAATCTTTCCTCTTATTAAAGAGTCATTCATATTTGTCCAATGGTTTGATTAAATTACAAGGAGAAAACAGTGGTATTGTTTTCTCAACAGTATCTTTTCAGTGCCACCAACTGAACATTTCTCTGAAGTAATTTCCCTCAGACTACATCCTGAGCATAAGGTTGATCTTTAGGGAGCTGAATAATAGCCCTCTTTTATTGTGTGTGTTTTCTAGAGAGAAAAGAAAAACATCCAGGAGCAGCCTGTTTGGCAGCTGGCCCCGTTTCCCCCAGCAATGATTGACAAAGCTCTTGGAAAACATGTTACGCCTGTCACTTTGAAATCAACCATCAAACGCAACCCTCTCTATGATGGGATCCTTGCCGATGATTGTTGGGAGAAAAGGAGACATAATCCATCATGGACAGTCCAAGATTATGATAGGCATTCCAACACTAGCCTGCCTTACTATCTAAAGGTACAATCTATAGTAACAATGACATGGGATTTTATGCAACTGAGAATCAAAAATAAAAATGTACAATAATTAATGAATAAAAAAAGAAGAGAAAAGCAAAATGATAGGCTTGGGAATAGGACATACTATCCATTTGTCCTTCTGGGGGTCAAAAGGTTAGACAAGATGGCCTATCTTTCACATCAAAGGATCTGTCAAAGGAAATGGATAGCATTTCTCAACATGGCTTTGTAAGATGTCAGGAAGCAAGGGTCTGTTGACAAGACACTGGTTTTCATCATTAGCAACCTGAAAGTACAGCACTACTACTAACTCCTTGACAGTTTAGTTAGTATTTAGTTACAGCAGTACTTAAATTATATGTTTAATAGCGGAAAGCAGTGTTTGTGATTTCTTTTCCACTTACTTACATTTAGACCCAGTTTTGTGTAATGGTTAAAGCATCAGACTAGAAACTGTGAGACTGTAAGTTCTAATTCCACCTTAGGCACAAAGGCAGCTGGGTGAACTTGGGGCAGATTGAACAGAAGAAAAAACAAGAAATAATATCAATTTATTTAATTTTGATGTTAATTAAATGCAAACAAATGGAAATGAAACCACACATACTGCTTTGTATCCTTGAATATATTTTTTGCCTATTGCTGTGTGATAATTTTCCCTTCTATTGTCTAACACAGGAGTAGTCAACCTTTTTATACCTACCACCACTTTTGTATCTCTGTTAGTAGTAAAATTTTCTAACTGCCTACCGATTCCACAGTAATGGTGATTTATAAAGTAGTCAATTAAATTTTAAAAATGAGAAAGTGCTTCAGTATTGGACAAAACCCCTACCACCCACCATGAAAGCTGAAACACCCACTAGTGGGCGGTAAGGACCAGGTTGACTACCATTGGTCTAACACATTGTATGCTAGTGAAAATGATCTGCTTTAAGAATGCAGTGCTTATATATAAGAATGTGGAAGGAAAACTAGATTGAAACAATAGTGTGATATTTCCCCCAGTTTTTGCAAATGCTACCAAAATTGATGCAATCTTTGAAATCATGATGGCAATCCATTCAAATCACCAGATTTCTTGAACTGGAATCAAGAGGCATGTAGCTTTGTTCTACGCTGATATCATCAAGCAGGAAGTTGTATGATTTTTCTAGGTACAATATTAATAGTAAACCAAACAAGTTCTTATGATTTTCTTAATGGTACAAGAAATTAAGATCCAAGGAATTTTAAAATCTTGAAAAAAAAAATAAATTATCTGCCTGAAAAAAAAGTCTCTTTCTTTTCCAAGGCTCAAAATGACCTTCAAATGTTTTGAGCCTTGGAAAAGAAAGAGACTTTTTATCGGGCAGATATATATTTTTTTCCCCGAGATTTAAAATTTCCTTAGATCTTAATTTCTTGTCCTATTAAAAAGGAAAAACAAGAAAAAAAGGAAGGAGGAAGAATTCCTTCTATAGAAGGAGCTATATGAAGCAAAAGCAAACTAAGAAACCTTTGCAATGTGTTTAATGTGGGAGCACCTAAGATAAGACTAGGTGTTTCATTGTTTCAGCATTTTGCAGATCAATAAGAAATTAATAGAATATCAGTCCTGGACCTCTTTTAAATGGATAAAATATTCCAATAGAAGAGAATGTACAAAGCATAGGATTTAACTGTCCTTTGTGCTCTCTGAGCTGGTTCTTTGCTTGCAGATAATTCATTAGCCAACTAAACAATATCATCAGTGCATCTGATAAATATACTTGTTCATCTAACTCAGGATTAGCAATCCATGTCTGATTAATTCCCTGCATTTTCTCAGCTCTTCATTCATTTTTGTAGCCCCGCCTCACCCCATATGCAGCCAGTAGAAGGCATGATTACATAACTAAGTTATGACATTTTTGTGGAAAAGATACAAATTCTTCATCCATGTCAGTTGTATCATGAAATACATGTGCAGTTGATCCCTTTCTCTCCGTAGAAGCCCAGCCCT
The DNA here is from genome assembly GCA_026931265.2 of Tropidonophis doriae. NCBI lineage: Eukaryota > Metazoa > Chordata > Lepidosauria > Squamata > Natricidae > Tropidonophis > Tropidonophis doriae. The sequence continues at coordinate 2,386 of JAPKID020005474.1, read as the reverse complement.
CAAGGTAATGCCATCAAAATTCAATATGATTTTTTCGTTCACTTTTTAAAACAAAAACCAGTTTAATAGCTGCATTAACCTATTTGCTGAAGACCGAAATTAAAAGAGATGCGTATTTAAAAAAGAGGGGTCACCAATGAAAGCACTGCAAAGTGGGCCCTGGATGCGAAAAGTTAAACATAGATTATCCAAAGAGGGTAGGATACAAATACCAAAGGGTTATTCACCCACCTATCCCCATCTGAGGCAGGGACACAGTCTAACCTTATGCCCATGGCTAAATCCAGTTACCATCTGTGTTAGAAAGAGGGATGTGATTTATTGCTAAGTATGCTCAGTTATATCCAGTTATGGTCTATGCATAAGAAAACTCAAATTAACTTTCTTGTAGGAAAATCCAAATGATTTACAGTACTGGATGGAAGATATTTACACTCCAGGATATGATACCTTGTTGAAAAAGAAGGAGAGACAAAGAAAACGGTCTAGACACTGTCTTATCTTGCTCCTTGTATTGCTAGTTGGTATTGTGATGGCTGTTGTAGCAGCCTGCATCATGTTGATCTGATGAGCCAAATCCAGCTATTAAAGTTTATTCCATAATCCTTTCCTTTTTCTTTTACATTTCTTTGACTAAATTGTTACTACTATTAAGAGCAACTAAATAAGCCAGCCTTGCTTTAATTTAATTCCCATGATTTCAGAAGAAACTAAATGCAACAAACTTGATCTGGGTTCAATTTTCTAATTTGCTTTTAAACAGTGATCTCTAAAATCTCCTACAGCAAAGCAATCTAAAATCAACAAGTGGTGATGGCTATACATTTACATTGAGAAAAACATTGGTTAATGAAACAGTGTAACATATAGTACACACTTTTTTAGAACTACTTTGGAATTGAAACTATACTGCAAAGGTAAAATGCCCATTTGTCATGTGACTCTAAAGGTATTGGTTTGATTTTCACATTGCCATGAATGTGATACACTTTTTAAAAATTAAACCATGGATTAAAAATTACTGTGTCCTTTGAACACAAGTATTTGTGATAAAGTCGACAGATAACAGTTATATTTATCTGTCTGTCTGTCTGTCTGTCTGTCTGTCTGTCTGTCTGTCTGTCTATCTATCTATCAGATTTATATAGCTGTCCATCTCACAAATGTGACTCTGGGCAGCATAGTTAGTGGGCAGTCAATGGAAACAATTGAAATGCAACTATTATGAATAAATATAGAATGAAAAATAAAAATAAAGCTGCAGGGGAATGAACCAGCATCCTTCATACAATATAATCATTTTGCCAGCTCTCCATTTCTCTGAGTTACCAAGTCTGCTAAAGAAAAGCACACACACACAGAGACAGACAGACAGAAACACACACACACATCAAGTTTTGAGGAGGTTTATAAATACCAATAGTTTGGGGGCCAACTATTACTATTGGGGCCAACTAAACATCTTTCAGGGGAAAGATGTTTCACAGGGTGGGGAAAGACCTGCTTTTTGGATCTCAACAGATGAAGCACTTTAGCAGATGGGACCTGTAACTTAATTTATTCTGCCTGCTGAACCTGATGGGGTAGGTTGATATAACTACAGAGAGAAGGGTTCCTTAAATAACCCAGTCCCATGGCACATGGGTTTTTAAAGTCAAAACCAGCACTTTCAATTGAACCTGGAAGCAAACTGGCAACTAACACAGCTCACAGGGTAGTTGCTATTCTAGGAGTATCCATAATCACCTGCACCTCTGCATTTCGCACCAAAATGCTTTTCTAGGGCAGCTCCACGTAGAATTTAATAAATAATTCCTAGTGCACCCCTCTCCCTTCCCTCTCTCTGTATGTATAAATATATGTGTACACACACAGAAACACATAGAAACCCTGTATGTATGTATGTATCTGTGTGTGTGTGTGTATGTATGTATGTATGTATGTATGTATGTATGTATGTATGTATGTATGTATGTATGTATTCATGGGCCTTAGACAGGGCCCATTTGGTTTCACATGCAAAATCGGAAACAAGAACACTATTACTTTCCATCTGCAAATGATAGGTTTCTTTTGTTGTCATTTATATGTTTCTTTATTATCTTGGCTGATAGCTACTGAAATAATTATGGTCTTTTCTCCAACTCAATTGGAGCCACCTAGGTTGTGTTCATTGGTATCTTGTCATCCATGAATCCTAAAACTATTTACTGTATATAATAAACATTGGTGAAATTCAATTTTTTTAATGCCACTTCTTTGGGCGTGGCTTGGTGGGCATAGCAGTTGAAGGATATTGCAAAATCTCCATTCCCACCCCACTGAAGGGGAAGGATATTTAAAAATCACCAATCCCACCCCACTGAAGGGGAAGGATATTGAAAAA
>JAPKID020005473.1:0-11106 GCA_026931265.2 Tropidonophis doriae | reverse complement strand
ATAGATAGATAGATGATAGATAGATAGATAGATAGATAGATAGATAGATAGATAGATAGATGATAGATAGATAGATAATAAAGCAATTATTAATAAAAACAAAGCCTGCAAGCAGGACCATATACCTAACATAGGTTAGGTAACAAGGCCAATACTAAAATAAGATGAATCTAGAAAGAAGATTATTATAAGTGAAAAACTGAAAGTCTGTAGAGATTCTTGATCATCCAGGACATGGTTGTCCCAAAGATGCTTTTTCGGGAGACAACTGGACTTTCTTGTTTTTCTTTGAAGATATTTTGCCTCTCACCCAAGAGCTTCTTCATCTCTGACTGGATGGTGGAGATTGGAAGGATCTACATTCCTTCAAGACAACTGGTCATTTCCATCCTTTTAGAGTGTTGATGAAGAACTTGGAGGCTTACTGTATCTGTGCCCTCAGGGTCACCTGAGTAGTGCTAACAGTTCCTATAGTGTGCAATTTTTTTTCTGGAAATCAGTGGTGAAATTCACATTTTTACTACCGGTTCTGTGGGCGTGACTTTATGGGTGTGGCAGGGGAAGGATACTGCAAAATCTTCATTCCGTTTCCACTCCAGGGGAAGGATATTGCAAAATCTCCATTCCCTCCCCACTCTAGGGCCAGCCAGAGGTGGTATTTGCCAGTTCTTCAAACTACTCAAAATTTCCACTACTGGTTCTTCAGAACCTATCAGAACCAACTGAATTTCACCCCTGCTGGAAATCCATTAATATTCCCACATCATTCGAGGAGTGTTCGTCCCAAATTGCATAGCTAAAAGTCTGTAGAGATTCTCAGTCATCCAGGTCATGGTTGTCCCAAGGTGCTTTTTCTTGTTTTTCTTTCTTTGAAGATGTTTCACTTCTCGTCCAAGAAGCTTCTTCACTCTGACTGGATGGTGAGGAATGGAAGCTTTTATATTCTCTTATTACATCCTTACTTTCTATTTCAGTGCTTCTTAGCAACTTTAAGATGCATGGACTTCGGTTCCCAGAATCCCCCAGCCAGTATGAAGTTCATTTATCTTGAAGTTCTTAATAGTATACTTCGAAAGATAATCTCTCCCACTAAAGGAAAACCTTGCCCTGATTCCATATGAACTTTTGCTTTAAGTCTATTGTTGTTCAGTCACTAAGTTGTGGTCTGTCTCTTTGCAACCCCAGGGACCATGCCAGGAGTTTTCCCAAATTCATGTTCTAACTATCTAACTATCTCATTCTGCGGCTCATCACATGAGCTGCAGTGGCGCAGTGGTTAGACTGCAGTACTGCAGACTACGTCTCCTGATCACCAGCTACCAGCAGTTTGGCAGATCAAATCTCAACAGTCTCAAGGTTGACTCAGCCTTCCACCCTTCCAATGTCAATAAAATGAAGAGCCAGATTGCTGGGGGCAAAAGGATGACTCTGTAAACTGCTTAGAGCAGGCTATAATGCACTGTGACACAGTATATAAGTCTAAGTGCTATTGCTATTGCTACCCTCTGCCATCGCATTCTACATTTGCCTTCCATCTTTCTCAACATTAGGGTCTTTTCCAGTGAGTCCTCTCTTCTCATTAGGTGACCAAATATTTAAACTTCAACTTCAGTATTTGTCCTTCCAAGCACCAGTGAGGATTGATTTTCTTTAGAATCAACTGATTTGATTTAAGACTAGATCGCCGCAAATACTGATTACATTGTATACCATCCAACACAAAAGTTAGAAATGAGAAATAAAAATAGCATGTTTTTTTCAGATTTTTTTAAAAAATGTACGTTTGTTTTTCTACATTAGATTGCTTCCATACCTTCTATTTTCTTCTATATCTTTGAGGTAAAAATGCCTTCAGCATGTTCCATCTTAAAAATGGAATTTGTATTCAAGAAATGCAAAGGCAAAGGGGAGTGACAAACAATGCGTCATTTTAGGCAGCCTTTGAAAAATGTAGATAGCTTCTGTAATTTTAAAAGATTTATTTCTCTGGCCCAGCTGGCTTTTATCGAACTGCCTCTGGCTTCCCTGATAAGCATGCAATACAAAAGGCCTTTGCAACTCTCTAAGTTCCCAAGATAGGATTCTTTTATCATCAGGACAGAAGTTGTTCCTATTGTTAGAAAGTATTACCAGATTCAAAATTATGTACCAAAATATACTAGCCGGAGGAGGTTTCTCTTTCAAGCAAAGGGTAAAAAATGTTCAATTTCATTACTAACTATTCCTTTCAGCTCAAGAAAGATCAGCACGTTTGTAAGTCAACTTGGTGTATCAAAATTTTATAAAAATATACTTGGCAAAAAAAATGGTATAATTTGGGAGCATAATTGTTCTTGTTAGTGCATTGAAATATTAGTGTCTTGCTTTTATACCAGCCTATATGTTGAGTCTAAGAATAGATTTCTTATGCCCAGTATATGACTGTAGGCCAAAGAAATCATTAAATACATTTTGCATTTAATTAATCAATTTGCTTATCTATAAACAATTACTCATGAACTTTAATTTACTTGTACAATCTTGTAAAGTACCTTCTACATATTTTATTAATTTGCCCATATGCAATGCATTACTTTTCATTTGTGAATGTTTTTGTTGTTTCTGTAATATGATTAAATCCATATTTCTTTGCACTGCCAGTGTATGCTGAATTGGTCTTTTACTAGGACTGCATGAGAGAGCATTCCCCACAATACCCCGGGGTAACAGGTGAGCTAAGGAACTGCAGGCGACACCACATGGCCTACATCACTTTATCTTCCTTTGTAAAATACGAAAAGAGCTCCTATTGCTATGTTTTTCAATCCTGATTCCTGAAGCCTTCTGGTAGGCCTAGTCTGCTAGTGATTGATTCAAATGGGTTTTCTCTTATATTTCACAGGTGAGAACTAAAGAAAGGAACGTTGCAGGTGGCAGAATATCTCTTCCGCACTGAAGGTGATAGAATATCAACCGACTAGTAAAAACTGAAATAGAACCTTTAGAATCTGCTTCTGCATTCTTCAACCTTACTTTGGGAAAGTTTTCAGAATGAATTTCCTGCGAAGGCGTCTCTCAGACAGTAGTTTTGTGGCTAACTTGCCAAATGGTTACATGATGGACCTTCAGCGTCCAGATAATTCTACCAGCAACCCTGTTTCCCCAGCAACAGAGAGGAGGCAGCAGCCAATACAGCAACCAACTGCTCTTTCTTCTGGTACCAGCATCTTCAACTCCATCTCCAGTGCCATGAAGCAAACCACGCAAGCAGCTGCAGGACTCATAGAGCCATCAGCAACACCTGTCCCTGTAGCCCAACAGAAGCCCCAAATTCTCTTGATAATTGATGACCCCCACACAGATTGGTATGTAACCACATTTTGTTTCTTGTTTGTTTTAGCTGCAGTAACCCTGATAGGTCTGAACTCAAATCGATTAATGCCTCTGGAATGCACGACTCAGATAAATGTATTTCTTTTGCACACCACATTCCATGTTCTTAATGTGGATCACAATAGCTTAGAAAATATCTAAAATGTAATGCAAACCAGAAATAACAGGTAGCCGTAAATGTGACAGCATATTACGAAAATGCACAATGTTGTTTATTTAAAAAGAAAAGTGACATTATTAACAAAGTGATGATTATTTTGGAAAGGTTGCTACTGGGATTTGAAGATACATAACAAATCGCAAGGTTATAGTTATTAGTGTCTGTACTGCTTGAAATTAAACTAATGCCATCCCTTATTTTATAAACAGCAGAGGAAGTTGTCTCTTGATATTTTTCATTTTAATATTTGCCACTTTAAAAATCTAAATGAGTTTAATGCAGCCATAACCAATTTTGTTGTAAACAAGTACAATGACAATAAAGATTATACTTATATTTGAAGTGCCCCTATAACATCTATGAGAAAGTTAATCATTGTTATTTAAACCCTTTGTATTTAAGGAGTCTACTTTGTGGATATTTAAAGCTGAAAGCAACAAGTTGTTTATTTTATTCTTTCATCCTGGACATATGTCAAATGCTTTCTAACTGTAATTTGACTCATAGTCTGAAAACTATCAGGAGCCACAATGTTTATCTTTCTGTTTTAGGGAGAAGTCAGGAGAGGTAGCCACCAATATCTTACAAAATATTTTTGGTAAAAATTATACTAATGTTGGAGTTTTCTTAGGATAGATTTGTCTGCTATCTTTTGTAAAAGAGGACAAGTTTGGGTATCTTTCCTCCTTCTAACCTGTGATTTTTATGCTCCATGTAATTGCATTAGAAGTGCGCCAGGTGTCAGTACTTCCTCAAGTACCTCCTCATACGGGCATACATATAGTGACCGCACATTGAGGGCTCTCCAGTCTGGTATCCCACATATTGTCCAATGGATTTTCAGTCCCATAAGCAAAATGAGAAAGCGTGCTTTTCTGCTCATTGAAATGTATGATCAAGCTTTCCATGGATCATAATATCAACTATTCATAATATTCCTGAATGTAAGAATTTATGTTTGCATAGATTAAAATTCAAATATTTAAAAAAAAAGCTTTTCACGTGACAAAAGTGAGAAACCAACAGTCCACAAGATGTGCTAAATTAAAATTTTGGAGACCTCACATCTCTTGGCCAATGGGTGAGGTACAATGAATCTGGTAGATCAGAACCATCTGAAAAATGCCCAGTTTTCTTTTCCTAGCTGTGGTAGAGTTTACTTTTCAGTGGAACAGAATGCATAGCAAGTTCAGGTTCAGGTTCAGGTTCAGGTTCAGGTTCAGGTGTGTGTGTGTGTGTGTGTGTGTGTGTGTGTGTGTGTGTGTGTGTGTGAAATGTCAAAGCACCTGGTATGCCCAAATACGGGAGGGAACATATTCCCTTTTGCCTTTCAGCAAAAGCATGCTTTTCTGGCTGGAAGGCTCCTAGGGTGGAGCTGAAAGGCAAAAGGGAAGCAATATGCTCCCTCCCGTATTTGGGCATACCAGGTGCTTTGACATAACACTTAATCATTTCCTTGGCTCAGCTGATAAGGGAGGAGAGCTTGTGGCTTACAGGTTAATACAACTGCCTAACATGTAAAAAGAGCCCATGTCCGAATCCCAGTCAGGATATGGCTAGCTGATGAGAGCTAAATAGCTTGAAATAGATCTACACTAGTCTCCCTTTATTTATTTATCAGCACAAATGCAAAGTATATATTATATGAATGAAGATTAATGTCTGCTGGAATAATTCGGTCCTCTAGATCAGGAGTTTCCAAACGTCGCAACTTGAAAACTTGTGGACTTCTCAAGTCTTAAAAGTTGCCAAGGTTGGAGAACCTTGTTCTAGATAACTCTGATGTCTCGGAGAAAAAACTAATGTCTCAATTTGGCATTTTTTCCTCTCTTAGGTGCATCACCAGATCTTTCTACCGCAATGCAGTTGGTGTGCTGCTCATCTTTGATATGACCAATCGAAGGTCCTTTGAGAGCATCTTTGACTGGTACAACGAAGTGACCAACGTGATGGACAAAGTGATTTTCCTCCTAGTCGGCCACAAGTGTGATCTCGAGTCCATGAACAGGGTCACCTTGGAGGAAGCAGAGGGCTTGGCTACTTCTCTAGGCACATCTTTTATAGAAACATCTGCCAAGACTGACACCAACATAGACCTGGCTTTCGAGACCATCACCAAAGCGATCTACGAGGCTCTGAGAAACAAAGAGTTTGAGCTGCAGGAAGGCTGGGATGGCGTGAAAATTGTTTATAAGAGGAGAGCAAGCAGTCTGCAAAGGAAGAAGCCTTCCAAACAAGCATGCCAGTGTTAACTCAGTTAGTCTGTAAAGGAAGAAGCCATCCAAAGAAGCATGCCAGGGTTAACTCAGTTAGAACTGGATATTACGGACACTGGTTACTCAAAATAGAGTTCTTCCTTAGACGAAACATAGACTTAATCCATTGGGTTAATCCTTACCCAGGTGAGACCATCCACAACCTGGGATCTCCAACTACTTTATTACATCCTCTGGAACTCTTTCTGATCTCATCTCAGATCTTGTTTCCTGCTGAAAATCAGTGACACATTTTTTTCTGTTGTTTTTAGATATAAAAGAGATGGGCATTGTTGTTTTTTTAAATTCTCAACTTAAAATAATTTGCGGCATCAAAACTGAAAAGATATCACAAATGAGGGCAAATACACGTGTCTCAGGATAATGTTGCAAGATCCAATCTGGGTCGGTCACCAGAGGGTTCCTCTTTGAATCTTCAGACACGGGCTGGAGCCCATCCTCAGGGAATGTCTCTGTCCCCGGAGGATGGGCTCCAGCATGAATTTGAAACCTTTGAAGATTAAGCCTCTGGTCCTGGTGACCGACCCAGATTGGATCCTAAAAAGAGATCCTCCCCCTCAGCCCACTATCACATCACTATCCTGTTAATTGCAGTTCATAGTCCCAACCTGCACAGGTTTTTTAATGTCCTCATTCATCCAGCCGCTAGTTTGGCTTAGGGGAGATGGAAGGAAGGGATAAGAAGGAAGGATTGCCAGCCAGCCAGATGTAGTTGGCAGACCTGCCCCAGCTTAATCCTCTAGTTAAGAAAGACCCTCGACTCCATTTGCAGTGAAAGATACTTTGATTCAAAGCCAATTGGTTTACAATGCAGCAAAGCCTGAACTGAAATTCACATGCCATAACTCCTTGATTAATGTCCTCCGTTTAGTTCCCTTCCTTCCTTGGTCCCTCACTGTCCAATTGTATTTGAATCAATTGTTTTGGGAACGGGTCTCCTCAACATTGGTGAGCCCATTCCATTCCCAGGGTTTGACCTTGAGATGTTGTCGTCTCTGGAAGGTAGAATGAGCAGTTAGTTCTTTCTCCCTCCCATCCAGCTCCTTCGTCTCCGTCGTTCATGGCAGACTAGCAGCTGGTGAATATGAAACTCACGCATACAATGGCAGTTCTTACAGTGGCGCTCAGATGGCTTAAGCAATGTCTGCTGAGTCAGGATGTGTAGTAAAGATGCTGCTCTAATCCCAGCACATTATGGAGCCTTCTTCTGGATTTTGTGGGTTAGAAGCAGGTTCTTTCCATTAGCTCCATTCAGTTGCCCTTACTCCACCTCACAAGGGATTATGGGACCATTAAGTGAAGAAGGAGAAGGAGAAGGAGAAGGAGAGGGAAGGGGAGGGGGAGGAGAACTGGAAGATGAGCTGGAGAGAATCTTGTGTTTATCCAACCTTTTGAAACAGTCTTCATTTCTACCATGTCACCTCCTTAACTTAAATTTAACTTTAAAAAAATCCTGAAAATATTTAATGTATAAATATTTACTTCCTTTTTAAAACAACAACAACAATAATAATATCTATGGCTTTGTTTATTGTCTTCACTGACCACTTTTCCATGCTGGGTAGTGCGCAAAGCATAATAAATGATCTCTTGGTATGTAATTCTTTTTTTAAAAAGTTTTTTATTATTTTTTTTACAAACATATCTGTGTGTCAACTGTGTGGCACTTGGGTGTCAGACATTCTAATACTAATAAAACAAATAGCATCAGTCATAGTTATTACTTTCAACTAACTTATATATTTCTAATAGTAATATGTATTTATCTAAAAATCTGTCATTATTAGATTATTCCATATTTTCTCCTCTTATTGTTCTTATTTTATTAGATAAAAATGTTTAAACTAATATCCTTCTTTTCTTTTGTTTCTATCTCTTATTCTAACTTTTAATTGTGTTGATGTGCAATGCTTGAAATGAAGGAAACAAGGGTTTAAAACAGGGGTCGTCAACCTTTTTATACCTAACACCCACTTTTGTATCTCTGTTAAAATTTTCTAACCGCCCACCGGTTCCACAGTAATGGTGATTTATAAAGTAGGGAAGTCAACTAAATTAAAAAAAGGAAAGTGCTTCAGTATCGAACAAAACCCCTACCACCCACCATGAAAGCTGGAACGCTCACTAGTGGGTGGTAGGGACCAGGTTGACTACCACTGGTATAGTTTATGAAATTATTATGAAATATACAGATTAATACATAATTAAGTCTTTGGTTACATTTTGATGTCTCCAAATTAGTTTTGCAGCATTGTACGAATCTTACAGTGAAGACATTGTATTTTTTTTAGAACCTAGCAAAAAAGAAGAATTCCATTGATTTTTATTTAGAACAATTAAATTCCTTTATCTTTCCTCTGCAGACTTTAGACTTGATGAAATCTGAGCTTAGTGGGCACAGAAAGGACCCAACCTGCCTCTCCCTAAAGCTAAATCGAAGAGTTTGTCCATCAAATTCAGCAATGTCTATTTTTGCAGTGATTCTGCTGGATGCCTTTCTTATTACCAGATAGTTTTAAATCAAGTTAGTAGGGTTTTAATGTGGGACTTTTTGCTCTCAATTCTTGTATAGTAGGGGTATCTTTCCTGAGTAACTATGGAACATGATTTCCAAAAAGTGGCATAGTTTGCTGACTGTAAAAAAGATTCAATCACTGTTGCCATTGTGATATCAGACTGACAGTAGAATTTCTTTATGGTCTGTTTCCTATAATAGTATTAAAAGTACAAGACAGTGATGTGCTTTGCACCAGGGAATGTGTTCTTTCCCCAGAGAAAATCTACAGAATATGACCTCATAATTATGACAGCATAACTGAAATATGCTGTCATTAATCCTGTTAACATTCCTATGCATCTTTGGAGAGCTGAAGAAATTACACATTGAACATTTAAATTGACTTGTCTTCAATGTGGCGCAATACGTTTTAAATGAAAAGCAACTTTGTCTCACAATATGAAAGCAAAAGCCTAAAAGACCTATGAAGTCCTGATTGCTTGGCACTTGGGGCTGCCAAGAGCAATATAAAGATGCAACGTTTTCCTCTGGGACCCATGTATCATATAGCTCGCTGCTTTCTGATATAATGATGGTGAATGAAGGACCTAGTTTCAGTTCTTCCCTACCAAGAGGCTGAAAGTAAAAATGATTAATTATCAATTATTATCAGTCTATTATCACCTGAACACCTTAGTAAAAAAAAGGTAAAGGTTCCCCTCGCACATATGTGCTAGTCATTCTGAACTCTAGGGAGAGGTGCTCATCTCTGTTTCAAAGCTGAAGAGCTAGCGCTGTCCGAAAACGTCTCCGTGGTTATGTAACCGGCATGACTAAATGCCAAAGGCACATGGAACATTGTTACCTTTCCACCAAGGGTGGTTCCTATTTTTCTACTTGCATTTTTACATGCTTTCTAACTGCTAGGTTGGCAAAAGCTGGGTCAAGTAATGGGAGCTCACTCCATTACACGGCACTAGGGATTTGAACGGCCAAACTGCAAATCTTTTGATTGACAAGCTCAGTGTCTTAGCCACTGAGCCACCACCTCCCCTTAGTAATAGTTTAGTTTAGTTTAGTTTGTTGTATTTATATCCCACCCCATCTCCACTAGAGACTCGGGGCGGCGCACAAGGAAATATTAAAGCACATACAAAAATACAAAAGACAATAATTTAAAACGAATTAAATTAAATACCCTTGTGCTAAAATACCCAATTAAAATCAACCCCAATTTCCTTTTTTCTAAGGGCAGAAAATTAAAAATTAAAAATAAGAATTAGGCCAGGCCAGCCTGGATAAACAAATGGGTCTTTAAATGTTGGCGGAACAGGCAGAGGTCAGAGATGGCGCGTTTTCTTGGATGGATACCTGAGTCCTGAACTATGTTTTGGACTATTTATTTGGTTAGGCTATTTTTTTTTAATTCAAAAAACCAGAATTTAAAAAGCTGTGCCAGGGTACTATATCCCTTGACCACTTAATGGCCTAGAAGCCCTCTTCCAAGCTGAGCAACATTAAAAGCTCCAGGATTGGGAGGCTCTGTTAAAGATGCCTCTGTTCTAAAGTGCATATAATTTCCTTCTCCTTGCTGACCTGCTGATTAACATTAGGAACAGCTGAAAAAAGAACTGACTATTATTCACGAGGCTAATAAGCTAGGGAGGAAGGAGGCAGAAATGATGTATGTGCATATATAAACCCTTCTCTATATTTCAACAGCTGGCATGCAGCCTTTGGCCTTTTGAACCTATGCTACCAGAGGGGTGGAAAGAATGATTCCCTCCGGTGTGCCAAAGATCTGATTTGGCACATGGCAGCTTCATTTTACAGTAATTTTCAGTCATTTGTCTTCAAAGGCAAAATTAAAAAAAAGCTTTTGGGTGTCTTAAGATGAATCTGTTTCATTTGTTTCAGGAAAACAATAGTAATAAAAAAAAACAGATGATATAAATAATGTTTAAATGGGACATCAAATCAGAGAGATATATCAATATTTATTAAGACAAAGGGCATCCTCTAAAACTTTATATAAATATAAGGGATCTTTCTTTCTGTGCTTCAATGCCCCTCAAAATGATGTACATGTGGATAAAATGCAGGGTAGAAAAATAAATTTTATCTTTTAACCAATACAATTTTCACATTTATACTAGGACTGATTTTAACACAACCTTATTTAAACTTCACCGTTGAAGATACCTTCAGGCTATTTATAATGTATTTAACCAATGGATTGTTCTACCCCTCTGTGGTGTCTTAAATATTCCTTATTTGGCTTCATCTATTTTCATGTTGATTTAGTACTGGCTAAGAAACCTTGAGGTGAAGGTTACAGCAGGGCACAGAATGAAATTTGTGGCTGATGTCTCTAGAGAACAACGCAGTTCATGTTTCAGTTAGCCCTAGAGGTGTGCCAAAATCATCATTTTCTCTTTCACCTTAGCTCAAAAATTGTTCTTTAGCTGTGAGATAGCCAGACAAATCAAAGAAAATGCAATTTAAACTCTGTTGCTGTTTGCAATGTCATTATCCTGTCCTTTCAAAACTCTACTTTAGCCCATCTTACGAAAACTGCTGCCTTAAATACCGTATATTCCGGCGTATAAGATGACTTTTGAAACCCCACAAAGTCAACCGAAAATCGGGGGTCGTCTTATACGCCGAGTATACGTGCTCCGCGCTTCTCAGCTATGTTTCTGACTGCCGGCCGGGGAGCCAGGCGGCAGTCAGAAATTGAGCGGAGGAGCTGCGCTTCTCAGCTGTTTCTGACTGCCGGCCGGGGAGCCAGGCGGCAGTCA
>JAPKID020005472.1:0-11106 GCA_026931265.2 Tropidonophis doriae | reverse complement strand
GGGTGAGACGCCGCTGCAAGAGAGGCCGCATAGGCGCGACACGGTCCAAGGCCCCTGCGGCCGCCCCATACCAGGCGGCCACTAAGTCCTCAGGGTCCATCAGTCGCCTGGGGCGGAACCATCTTGGTGACTCCGTTCCGCCCCTTGTCTCATCCTTAACATGGTTAAGGATGAGACAAGGCTGAGAGATCTGTAGTTCCCAGAAATAAGTATTCAAGTGTTGTCAAGTAGTAGATTTGCAGATACTTGAACATATCTTTTAGGAAAGAAATGTAAGACCAATCAAAAACATTCACAGGAGTAGAGAGGGTTTAAGTGTGCAGTAAATGCAATCATGATCAAAAAATTATATAACAGTTACAGCCTTCCTTTTTATACATGAGATCAACTCCAATTACTTTCTACTGTTTTATCAGGATCAGGTATCTTTTTAATAGAGCAACATCTATATTCCACCTCAATAATCCTGGAAAATTTGTTTTCTCATTATAAAAGAAAATTGGAAAAAAAGTTTCAGAGTCAAAAGCAAGTCTATAACTCTAAGCCTAAACTAGATGACTTACCCAGGTTTCTTTAATTTGCATTTATACAGATATTTCCATTTTTATTAGGTTTTTACTATTATCCCCTAGAATACAAGGGTACATCATGGAAACATATATTCTGAAAAATAAAGTTAAATTACAGGAACCTACACATTTATAATGATTATGCAGACATTACCTAGGAATCTGAACTATTTTAATCCTAACATGACTGGCTTCTAAAAATGTAATAACGACTATTTTTCTGGTAGAGCCACATACATTCTTTCATTGTTGTAGAGTAGGGGTGTCAATTGGCGGCCCACAGGCCAGATGCATCACATGCAGGCCACACAACTCCAGCTCCGCAAAGGGGAAAAATGTCATGAAACGTCACATGACAACAACGTGAAACATCACATGATGCTGCAAGTTTGACACCCATGTAATAGAAAGTATCTCAAATGTTACTACATGGAATAACAAAAAAATTATCTGGCTATTTTTAATTCAAATCTTCATAACACCAGTCACTGGAAATACAATTCCAATCCCTGCATGGCTCCAATCCATGAATATGCTTTGCTGAGAGTCAGCTCATTGTCTCTAAGAGTAAACAGGATGTTTTGTTTTGGGTTTTTTTCCAGCAGTTGCTGTACTCTACTATTCAGCCTTGTTAAATGTTGCTGTCTGTGCAGAAGCCACATATCTAGAAAGGAAGGAATGTGCTAGCATAACAATTCTCAGCAATTACAGGCTTGACAAAATCTCAATTGGCAGAGGGTAAGCAAAAGCTTCTTGGGCTTACAACCTAGTACACACTGCCAGGAGTGACTAAGCAATCAGTTCCAAAATGTATACTACAAACCATGTGGATCGTATGCAGTGAATACACAATCTAATGAGATACACTTCTGGGCAAACCTTCAGTTATCTGTAACTGCTAGTTGCCGTCCTTGTTTATCACAAGCCAATCCTAGAATTCTTGGCAATACTTACAAACAGAAAAAAATCCATTTACCCACTGAGAATGAAGAACGAACATTACTTAAAGCTACAAATAACAAACATTAAATTCTGCATGTTGAACTATGACTGCACTCTTTTAGATCAACCTGCAAAGAACTCTGGAACAGAAAACCCAATGCATAATCTTCTTAGGTTCACATAGTACTTTTTTACTTTGTGCTTCTACAGGAAATAAGATTAGTGGTATTTACCTGAGCAAGAACAGCACAGGATTGTTTTGTGTGGCATCACTCAGTGGCACTCCCTATACTTCAATTGCTAAAAATCAGAGCCTGGCATTTACATTAGTATCTTAGAGCAAATTTAGAAAGATTTCAACCTCTCTGGCGAGCTACCACAAGTGAAGTAGATAATACTGGCATACTTTAGACAAATATAATACCTGACAATTCATCAGGTAGCTGAATCAATAATTTTGAGATGCAATTCCTCTTTGAACTATACTTTTAACTCAAGGTATTCTACTGAATCTCTATATACAGGCAACCAAAAACAGTGTCAAGCCTAATTTTGGTTAATTAAAACCAAAATATTTGAGATTTACAATTTGCATCCTATACTTTCAAGACTCTTATATCACTGACACATCTTGCAAAACAATTTTTATAGCACTCTATCCACAATTATTCTTTTATCACTGATACATTTAAATCTCATTCTATCAGATCTATCTAGCTACTCTCTGTATGAGGGGATTCATTACAGCAGGGCAGAGAATGCTTAGATATAAATATAAAATGCACGTTTTCTATTTCACTGCTTAGAAAAATAAATCCAACATACTAGAAAACATTTCTTTTGGAAATTGGAAAAAGGTGGTGTGTAAATTATGTTATTAGAATCAATATACTGCAACAGCAAACATTATGGGGTATATAAAAGAAATCTACAAACTTCCAGAATGTGAAATCAAGAATACAGGCATCAAATAACACAGTCTGTCTGTGATTCAACCATGTGCTGTCTACAAATTATTAATTAACAGTATAATTTGATATTTATAACAATATCATGCCATCTTTCTCATGCTCATAAATTAGAAAAAAATTCTACTCTTACTAAACTGATTGCAATTTGTGGCTCAGATCACTCCATGTTCTATACACCTAATCCAATAAACTAAATGAGGCTTTGAGAAAAATATCCTGGTAGCAGGCAGGGGATGTTCCCGCAGATATATACTTTCAAGAAAAAGTAATTTACATTAATTAAAACATCAGATTCATTTATTTCAAGCAGTTTATATCACTATTCACTCACCAGCCTCTTGACAATAAACAAAAATCATTATTTTATTTCTGCATATCAGATTATCAAGTTATCCTTAGTTCAACACAGCCATCATATTGTGCTGCAGTATTCAGGAATATATAAATAATTTACAATCTGCGTTAAAAAATAAGTTTCTAAGTACTGCATCTGATCTGAGAGGAACCAGAATACTAGCCTGAATTGTACCATCTAGCACTGGCCACATCAATACTGTTGAGTTTAAATTTACCACACAAAGTTGTTGTGAGAATTTAGGATAGCTCCCACTCCTACATCTCTACACTACTGACCTGTTTTCTAATCGAAGACTATGGGGATCTTTTTGTTTAGCCCTAATTTCACCATCTAATAGTTCCCACACACACCCATCTATCTAATGTACCATATAGACCAAATCTCTCATTTCCTCTCACTCTTTTCCAAGACAGCCAAAAGAATATGGGCAGCTGATTGATAAAATTAATGGGAATCAACCAATGAGAAATCAGTCTTAAGAAGGTTGTGCATGAGAACACCCACTTGCTTTTAGCATGCTGTAATTTAACCCAGGTCAAGGAGCAGCCAAATCCAACTTTCTATTTATTCAGCAACCTAATTGGGCGACTGTCAGTGGTTTTCTCAGCCCAATCTTCCTCCAGATGTTTTTTGTGGCCCTGTGAGCCTATGCATGCCTCCTTGAAGCCCTTATGGAGGAAAATGGGAGGGGAGGAGGACTACAAGACCCAAAGCCAGAGTAAGATCCGAGATCTCACACAGCCCTTTCAGGGAAAGATTTATGCAGTAATTTATGGCTATCGTCTGGCATTGTTTCCATCGCCAGGAATCAATCCCTTCTCAGCTTCTGCAGGTATTTCGAGCTCCAGTGGCAGGCCTGCCCCCTTTTGCGACCCTCTTCCAGCAGCCTCCGTAGCCACACCAGAGCCAGGGACTCCGGCTCAAGAGTCCTAAAAAGAACGCCTTGGCGTCAGCTCTCCAGGTCCGCTCGCCTTCCCCTGCGGGGCCTTCCCCGTGAGAGTCCCGCTCTGCTCTGCGCCGCCGCCGCCGCCGCCGCCTCCTCTTCCCTCCGCTCACCACAAAGCAGCTCCGAGCGCGACGGCCCCGGCCAGGCTTTGCGGCGGCCTCTCCCAAACCAAGAGCCGCTGCACGGCCGTCACGGTGGCTTCCCAGCCCCTCAGGCGTCGCCTCAGCCGGACGGCTAGAGCCAACACCTCCTGCTCTTCCTCTTCCTCTTCCTCAGCTTCTGCCGTCGCGGCTCCGGACCCCGTCACCGCCTCCCCTTCCTCTCTGACTGGCACGCTCGGGCCTCCGCTCGCCATCGCTTCAGCCAGCGATGAGCAAAGAGGTAAGGGAGGAGCGGCAAGTCCTCCTGACAGCCGCAACCGGAAGTAGCGGCAGCGGCAGCGGCAGCAGCAACAACGCACGGATGCCAACTTGATGGTACAGTCAATCACGTGAATCAGCCCCTTCGGCACGTGAACGAGGATCCCCCCCCCCCACACACACACACACACACGCGCGCGCGCGCGCGCGCACAGGCGCTCACGCAATGCTAAAGGTTCAGCTTTTCAAAACTAGAGATAGTAACGGCTTAGACTACAGAGCGACGGTTCGAATTTTCTGATTGTTTTTTCTTTGGACAGTTATTTCGGACTCTGTCGGAGAGGAAGTGACAGCTTTTCGGAAGAACCAGGGGAAGCTTCAGAAGCCTTGAAAGCCCATTAATAAAGCCACAGAACACAATACTCCAAGAAGCTCCATTGTTTTCAAATTCATTTCCATGGAGACTTTATTTTTTTTAACATGGTTGCATTTCTATTGGCCGCACGCTACTGACAACCCGTTTATGGGAATGCCACATAAATAATAAAACCAACAAGCTAATAAAACGTGATAGCCTACAATTAATATTAAAATGGCAACAAAGCAAGCTGAAATTTGAGGCATCTGGTGTGGCATGGCAGACAGTTAAAATGACGGTGTCTATGGAGATCCTCAGCTATCCGGGTCATGGTTGTCCCTAAGGTGTTATTTCAAGAGGCAACTGGATTTTCTTTGAAAACATCTACGAAGAAAACCAGAAAGTCCAGTTGCTTCTTGACAAAGCACCGTTAAAAGAGGACAGGGTTAGGGACAGATCCTCATGGAAACCATCTACATCAGGGGTAGTCAACCTGTTTATACCTACCACCCACTTTTTAAATCTCTGTTAGTAGTAAAATTTTCTAACTGCTCACGGGTTCCACAGTAATGGTGACTTATAAAGTAGGGAAGTCAATTAAACTTAAACATGGAAAGTGCTTCAGTATCGGACAGTACCCCTACAGTCCACCATGAAAGCTGGAACGCCCACTAGTGGGTGGTAGCGACCAGGTTGACTACCACTGATCTACATGGTCAATTTGATGGTGCATAATAATCACAGTCACTATCAGTGTGACATGAGGCCATGAACTTGTATGAATATAGAGCCAAACTCATTTCAAGCAGCACAGTGCGGCTCCTATCTTGTAGCTCCAGAAAAGAAGGGCTCTCTTAATGTCATTTTACCCGTACAACACAATTGCACTGTTTTCTGTGGATGTTAATTTTTTTTTCATGAATCATGGAATCAAAGTACATCATGCAATATTATGTATGGTTTTCCTCTTATGTAATCTAACCAATGTGATAAATAAACCAGACATAAAGCTGTGAACAGTCAAGACACTTCATGTATTTGCTACTTATGTAAGGAGGCTAAGAAACCAAGTAGCAGATTCTGTAACAGCTTTGTTCCCTCTGTGCCATCCCTCTGGTAAACTCGCAAGATGCATTTTTCTCACCATGTACATGTATACCTCCAAATTAGACTGTGTTGTTTTTTTGTGTCATATATTTGTGTATGTGCATAATGTTGTATCTATTTATTTATTTACTCATGCTTATGTAGGTGGTGACCCTTTGAGAGCTGTATGCAACGAAATTTCATTTTAATATATGCCGATTAGTGTACATTCAAATGACTATCCATCCATCCATCCATCCATCCATCCATCCATCCATCCATCCCATCCAAGATTACTATCCTCTAGCAGTAGGACCCTAGCAGTCATCCCCCCTTATGCCTCCGACTCTACGGCGAATTCTACGCTGAGCCAAGGATTTTAAAAGAAACCGCTCGCCTTCCCTTTCCAAAGACAAAATTCGTCCTTCCCTGCATGGTTTATTTGGACCTGAGGTGGAATTACAGCGTCAGTCGCTCCGTAACTCATCTTCCAACCAATGCGCCCAGCCTTTTATATCTTAGCTGCGGCCTCAGAAAGACCGCCTCCTCGCCCGCCCCAGGAACAGGAAGGCGAGAAGCCGCGCCGGGCCTGGGTTCCTTCTTTTCGGAGGCGCAGCTCACCTAAGGAGCTGCCCGATCGCTGGGGAGCTGGGGTGGAAAGACGGGGCGGCGGGCAACCAGATCTCGCAGTGACAGACTCCGATCGCCGTTCCGCTCGAAACAGGGAGTCGCCTCGGAAGGCTCGCCCGGCACCTCTTCGCTCCCCTCGATCAAGATGGATCTAGACAAGCTTCTTCTGGACGAGGAGGGCGCTTTCTCCCTGAGCGGCTTCCAGGAGTTCACGGTGAGTTGTTATCGTCGCCGTCGTCACTCCCGGCCACTGCGCCCCTGACCGCCAACGCTGTTTTTGCTTTGAATGGTCGCGTCTTCTTCCTGACCGTCCGTGCCTGCCTTTATTGATCGATGGTCTTAATTCAGGCGGAAAGATATGTCACTTTTTATTGTTAGAACCGAGACAACAATCTTTACTGAAGTGCTTCATAGCGCCCGGAGATCTTACCAGCAACCCCGCTTTGTTTCTTTTCAGCTCACTGACATTTCTTCCTACAAATAATGTTTCTGTATCAGTGATCCATTCCTTCAAAAATCACATTGAGGCGTGAGTTGTAATTTTCCTTATAATTTCTGTGCCTGATTACTTACCCCCTTATTCTGAGGAAATAAGACTGCAAACCCTGATGACAAAAATAAGAGCTCAGAAGAATAAAATATAAATTATGATCAGACAAAGGTATAACAAGGGCTAAACTCCCAAAGGATTTAGAAACAAGGGCGCTCTGTTGTGGAGACAGAGGCATTGCCAGTTCTTTACTATGGCACCTTCCACATCTTCATACAATCAACTAAATCTAGTTATTTCTGCAGCAATATAAAGCCTTATAAAGCCTGTCTGCTTACTGTAATTTTGATGGGCCGGATTACTCTACAAGATGCCATAAATCAGAAGTGCAGAAATTACCTTAATGTTTTGTATTTTCATGAATTTGAAAAGCACACTAGGGAAACTTGGTGCCTTGTGCTTCATTTTCTCAACTCTATTGAAATTACTTTGCCAGTGAAAAAGGTATTGACAAATAGGGAAGGACAAATCTGTGGTTGGAATATCAAACAAGAGGGAGATGTTAAGAAAGGGCTGAGCTTAGAGACCTTGCACTGCAGGAAGTAGCAAAGGCCTGACCTCCCCAGAATCCCTGAAGCTTTATCTGACTATTCCCAAGGAAATGCAGCCAGTCTGGCTAGATTCTTCTAACATAGGTGACTAATAATAAAGCTTCTGCTTGAGACTATCCATGAGGGCTCTGGTTGCTTGCACCTGACTCTTCCCCACACTTCAAAGGGCTTATTGCCTTGTTTATATTTATTAATGTTCTCCTAAGATACAGACTTCAGTGCAAAAGAAGTGAAGAGACTTTTTCTTGGGCTTTTGTCATATTCGTTATGACTAAGTCAAACACTGATTGCTCTTCAATTTAATTTACATTTAGATTTGGTTAAAAAGCAATAATACATATTATGATTATTCTCCACTCACTAAAAATTATTATTTAATAACTTTTGGGATCCTCCCAAGGCTGTACCAAAGCTTTGGAAGATTGCCTAAAACACTGGGAATAAGGTCCCAGATTGTGCATCTTTACTCTAATGCTCATTGGATAAGAATTGTTGGAGGTTGGTGAAGTCTAGGAGAGAAGAAAAAAACTGGCTCAGTAATTTACCTTCAAAAGTAATAGAAAAACTGGATGGAAACAGTTTATTTGTATATATCTTGATTCTCTAATTCTTCCCATTTTTTTAAACTGTTCCATGCAATAAATAGCAAAAAGTGTATATTATAACATTATGTATTTCTAGAGAATCTAGATTAGAATAGAGTGGAGATTCTGGTTTGCATGGAAGCTTTGTCCACATTTGTGGCATGTGCACAAAATATGACAAAACTAACCAATGAGCAGAGAATACTTGATGTAGACATATGACTAACGTGTTATTCTTGGTAAATATGGACTTATTTGGTGATGACCATGGCATATGGAGGATTGCAACTTGAAATGTAAAGGGGAAGAAATTATAGTGTGCACTGGAAGAGAAAAAAAGATGTGTTGTGTGTCTGCGAAACTTAGAAAAAGGGGGCGTGTATAATTACAGAATAACATGTCTGTCTTTGTCTAGTGGAGTACATACATGGAAGTAAATGTATAAGTTTAATTCTCATTGAAGGGAACAAAATGTATATCAGAAAGTATTCACTGTCATTCTAAGTTATATTGGATGTGAAGGTATTGTGAAGGTTGTCCTCCCAAGCCACAATGTACTCCAGTTTTTCAGTTGCATGTCATGCTAACTGCAAATATTTTGAATATGCATCTTGATCTCAAACCTTTCTTTTGGGAGGAAAAATATTTTGATCTTTTAAAATCCAAACTTTAGAGAAACAAAGAGAGCTTAAAATGAGAGGCCAAGTTGAAAACCAAGGCTAAAGAGAGCACCCTCAAAAATAATTTAATTGAAATTAGAAAGTGCACAAATAGTTTTCCTTTTGCATTAGGCTGTCAAGGCCAAGGTATTTGTAATTGAGTAGAATTCATGAGATTCTAAAAGTAATTATTGTTGTGCTGCTATTTATTTTGGTTTTCTTATATAGTGAATGTTGTGTTTTACTGCTGTAAACCATTGTGTGGTGGTAGGTAAATTTCATAAACAAATCAACCAGTCAGCTATACAATAGTGAGATTTGTTTAATTTTAGCTTGACCTATGAAGCAACTTTGCATAATGGTTTTGGTTTAATGGATTATTAATTAGTGATACCACATGATGAAAGGAATATGTTAAAGTTTTGGAAATTTCACCTTGGAGGTTTGAAAAGAGCCTTAAGGTATAATTGTACATATCAGTGTTTATTTATTATCTTGCCTTCTATTATTTTTATAAACAATTCAAGGTGGGGAAAATATCTAATACTCTTTCCTCCTCCTATTTTTCCCTGTGAGGTGATGTAGATCTAGTCAGATCTTTCTTAAGAATAAGTCACAAATGAAAGTTGTTTCTAATATTCTTATAGGTGCTTAGGACATGTTTATGTATTGAAATGTAATCTTCAGTTGTTTGTAATTGGGAGAAATATGGTGTGTTTGTGTACTACAATGTTATGGATTTCTTTTTTCAGTTCCTTCCCAAGCACCAGCAACTGAGTGATCGTGTACGTAAACGACTTTACTATGGCTGGGATAAAGACAGTGCCCTTGATAATCTCTCAAGTCCAGTTGCAGGTGAGTTTCGTTTGGAAATTTTGTATTTGGCCTTAGGAAGGGTTTAAGAGAGAAAAAAAAATGATATGCTGGAGAAAATTACAAGCTATTGAAAATTGGACCAAGACTTATCTTCGTGTATACACCAACTTGGCTATATAATCAATTATGCCAAATTCTACCTTTGCTTTAAAAGTGTTCATGAATTTGCATCCTGCTTTGCTCATTTAGCATTACTGGACTAATTAAACATCTGAGAAAGGAGCTGAGTGTATAAGAGTTCTCTGAATTATGTTGTGAATGTACAATACTTCACAGCTAGGCCCATGCACTTTACAGAAAGTGGGAAAGTGTTCAAGAAAAACGATCAGTGGTTTTTCCCATAAGATTTTTATTTTAAATAAAGTATAGGGTGAGGTGTGGATACTGGGTATATTTTTTTCTGCATTTAGAAAATCATGAGTTGCCCATTTCTAAGAACTAAATGAATGAAAAGATAGAGAAGAACAATCAAGTCCAGTCTGTCCCAACAGGTATACTACTCTATTATTTCATTTAAACATGTAACAATCATGTTTATTCTCATATGTAATTCCCCAAATATATGCCTTTACCTATAACTATATATGAATTACAGTATTTCAAAGTGATATTCAGTAAAATAGGTTTATCTTTGTTGTAACAGATTTATTGAAGCAGATCCTGTTGTTTAACTTGACAATAAATTTATAATTTCATTTACATTTCCTAATTTTAGCCAATAGTAACTTTCCAGGTTCCTGAGCAATATTGAAATTAGAGAAAATGTTCAACGGAAACAAAGCAGTTTTTTCAACACTACATCTTTGATGTTATTATTGCTTTTATTATAATAAATCTTGCTAAAGAGAATTTGCTGAGATTGTGATACTTTAAAGTCAGACAGCTATTAAAACTCTAACAACAGACTTGATACAAATCTGATTAAGTATAGGGACACCATTATGATGTAAATCGATTTAAACTAAGGATTGGGATTAAAGAAAATAAATCCCACAAATGCAAATTTACAGTGGAAGGAATCTTTTCTTCTTCTGTACATCTACCCTGTAACTTTCTTATATCTGAGAGGCTTCTGAGGGAAATGGGGAAAGGTGCCAAAGGATTTGTTTTGTAATATTTTGGGTGTGAAATTTTGCAAACCATTAACCAACACCCACTTCTAGTTGAGAAACTGCTACGCTGAACGTGAGACAGAATGTTTTGAATTCATTATTAGCTTTTTCATTGTAATTTTTGTACAATGACAATAAAGATTATTATTATTATTTGTGATTTCTTGATCCTGAGCAATTATATTAATCAAGTGGGGCTACACAGAGAGAGATAGAGACAGAGACAAAGAGAAAACTTCCAGAAATGGATGTTAGGTTCTGTTATGTTAGAGGAAAATTTATGCAAGGAATTTCCTCAGCTTCAGAAGAAGGAGCGCTTTATTTTATTTATTTTATTTATTTATTTATTTTATTTTATTTATAGGCCACGCCCATCTCCCCGAAGGGACTCGGGGCGGCGTACAGGGAAAACTAAAAAACAATACGAATACAAGTAAAAGCAACCCTATGTAAAAACAAATTAAATCCGAAAACCCTATACTAAAAACATAGTCTAAAAACAACCCCAATTAAAACCTAAACTAAAGTATAAACTAAAACCTAAAAAACAGGGCA